>OZ038372.1:40346810-40519858 GCA_964036015.1 Leptarthrus brevirostris
GACTATTAACGCATTGTTATAAAATAAGGGATTCTTCAAAATTCATTACAGATTTGATGCCCCCCCCCCCCCCCCCCCCCCCCCCCTCCAGCTAAATGAAACCCGGGAAAATTCAGGGAAATTTGATCTTGAAAAGTTGTCTTTTGTATGACCTTGCCCCGAACCGAGAAGCTAGACTGTATACGCCCCTGCTTCGATATCTCCAAGTGCAACAAAGTATTCTAGGGCATAGTCTACCATCTTATCTTATCTTATTTTATCTTTCTTTAGGAGAAAATAAAGTGTGTTTTGTACCGCCGCGCGCACATAATTTGTTAATGGCAGCAAAAGGGTTAAAATCCCCCGTTTACACTTACCGAACAACATCCGTGGATGTGAGGTTACCACTTTTTAATTTACCAGAATAGATTCTTATCGGCTTATATAGGCTGTTAGAGCCAGCCTTCAAACGATGTTAAGCATTTGCCCCTCCCCGCCGTTGATAACACTTATACGACAAAGCTCTTTTATAACCCCGTAATTCAGTATTACAGTTCGAATATTTATTTCAGTCACCTGCCATTAAAAGGTATTGTTCCATGTTTATTCGTTTTATTTGGAAAACTAAATTTAGAACATCACCTTTAGTAAACAGGTTATCAACCCATGTAACCAATCACCTTGTAAGTTAACAACTTTCATCCGCCTTTTTACTGGTTATCTTGCAATGATACTTCCGTACTTTGAACTTTACATAACTGTGACTAATGTACAGCTTTTTGAGAGACTAGTATGATAGTAAATCACTCTGAGATTATATCAAATATGTCAATCTACTAAAAGACAAAAACACTATTTATAGATTTATACCTATGTACTTAATTTCTGAGCAGTTTACGAGTTTATTGACATTTCTTGTTTTACATTAATTTTAGATGAATCTACATATGTTTGTAAACATTGAGATAATTCAATTCTTTGAGAAATGTTTTGCAATAAAACTTTCTATTTATATTCACGAATCAAAGTATTTAAAAATAATACTTTGTTTGGTTCTTCAAAGGTTTGCCAATTAAGGAATTTTAATATTTAATAGGTTTTAGTTAAAGCTTTGGCAACCGTTAGTTGTGTAAAGGGAAAACGTGATGATATTTAATTACGAGAATCACTAGTTTGTCGGAATAACACAACAACGTATAAATAAATGGTAGAAAGAGGCGTGGCAATGTATAAATGTGTTTTGAAGTTTTCCAATAACAATCGATAGAATCGGTTTAGTTAATACTTGCTTTTGCTGCTCTGACTATTAATTTTCACTGTGTGTATACATATAATATTATAATGGCTGCAAATCATCCCAAAAACAAGAGCTTAATTTTTCGTTTTCCTATCTTTTCACAATACATACACTTATAAACTTGCATGGAATTTAGTGAGCTTGCAGTTGATAAAGCATTGGTTTTATTTTAGAATAGTAATAATAATAAAGATAAACATTATCTTCTAATTTCAGAATATTTAATCTTCTAGAACATGCATTTACGCTTTTTAACATTACGAACCAATCTCTCAATTACGTATTTCTAAACAAATTTACGACCATATACAACATACAAAAAGCGAACTCTTCTGTTATCGAAATATATAAAAAAAAAATCTACGCCTAATTTGCAGCATATGCCGTCAACTTAAGTAATTGAACAAAAAAGTGATTTGTACTCTTTTTAATTCAATTTTATTTCATAATGAACGATTTTTCGAATATAATTTTAAAAGTAGAACTTTATAGGGAGAATCAGCTTTGCATCAATCTGCATTGATTACTAATTGTATTGTAAATCTCTCTATATGGGTCATTAACCACTTGTGGGGCATAGGGCGTCTACTACACCAACTCTGCACCTGGACCGATTCTGCGCCAAAGCCTTTAACTCTTACCACGATTTATTGATGTCAGTGCCTTTCTTCTCTACGGATCTTCTCTATGTGTTGCGCGGTTGCCCAGTTCGGCGTCTTCCTTTGGTCCCCTTCGGGATCCAATCTAGAGCCTGTTGAGCGATGTTGTTTGGATCTTTTTTTAGTGTGTGTGCCACTTTCTGCTAAGAATACTGGTACCTCCTCTTTGCCTATAAGTCGTCTGTACAGATAATGACTTCAGACAAATGGATGTTAAGGGTAGGTTCTAGTCGAGCGGCCTGAAGAATGGCTAAAGTTTATGAATTTTTTTCTCACAGAAAAAGGTAAATAATGTATTATTCGATTTTTTCAGCTATGAGTACATTTAATTAAGTTCACAAAAAAAAGTTTTTTAATTATTTAAATTTTTAAATTTGCGAAATATCCACGTGCTTCTGGAGCCGTGTAGCGCGTACAACGCGCTGCGCTGTGCAGGATTCTGCCTTCATCTTTTATCTGAAACACAAATATCAAAGTTATTTGCAAAGTAGAATAAATTTGCGGGCCATGGACCATTTTAAGAAAAATTCAGTGATTTTTGATAAAATAAAGACCGTTTGAAGAAAAAAGTCCATTTTTTACCCTTTTTTTGTTGTTCATAGTGCTTAAAAAAATAGTAAATATTAATAGCCCCTAAATTCAATAATCTTTATTTAACGGTTCGACTGCAACTCTGCATAGTGTGTCTAAAAACATGGTTTTGGAAAAACGCGTTTAAAGTTTGACGAAGAAAAAAAGTGGGAAAAACTATAATTTTTGTTTCTTACAGCTAGTCAGCTGTTTCATTCCTCTTCCCTGTGAAACTGATTTTGACTATTATATTCAAGTAACATTATTTTGTCCAATCAGAACATATAAAAGAATTTTTATACCTGCTGAGCAAACAATACGGCGCACGTGCATCTGCATTTAGCCCGAACGTAGGCATGGCCGGTACCCTTTCGCACTTAATCGGCTGTAACTTTTACATATTTCCGAACTTCGTCAAATCGTTTTAGAAGTTTATTCTAGACACTATAATAAGGATTTAAAATATGCAAAAAAAGGAAATTAATTTTTTGAAATTGTTCGACTAGAATGCGCCGGAGACACCGGTTCACAATGGCTTGTAACTTATATAATATTTGACAGGTCACCTTCCATGTTGATTCAAAGGTCCTGTGAGTATTAAATGCAATTCGAGATTTTTGATGCGAACCTGCTAAACCTGCGAACCTGCATCAGCTACAGTTCCGCCTTCTGTTTTAACTATGCTGTCGAAATAGCAAGATTTATCCAATTTTTCTATTTGCTGCCCTTCCAGATAAATCTCGTTTCGTCTCCTGGAGTTCAAGCTCATAAGCGTGGTCTTAGCTGCGCTGATCTTTAGACCTACCCTGCAACCTTCTCTGCACAGGGCTTTGTAGATTAAAGCTACATGATATTTGTTAGATAGGAGGCATATATCGTGGGCCTAATCCAGATGATTAAGGTGGTTAAAAAGTTTCCATCTAATCACTCGCGATGATGCTAACACCTGATCATGTTTATCCACGCCTGCCCTTCCCTTATTCAGTGCCAATAGGCTGGTGTACGCTGTAGCCTATAGGCCTCCGCCAATTAGGGTCTCCACCACAGTGAATAAAAGAAATTTTTTCGTAAAAAATGAAATTAATTTATTTAAGTACTCTAAAGAAAATTTAAATTAATTTATAAATTTCTTTTACAAAACTTTTTTTTGTTACCCGAGCTGAGGCGATGTGGTCTAAGTCTTTCTTTATATCCTCTCGTGGTGCAATTGATACTTTTCCTTATGTAATAATTGGATCAGAAAGTGGCATCCTTGTTTTATTGCATAGTGGGAGCAAAATTGTTACTTGACGCCCGATTAGGAGAAAATTCGTAAATCGTAAAGCAAATGGCTAATCTGTCGCAGTAGGCAGTGCAAGGAGTACAGGTATGTATATTTTTCGAGACAATAAACCTCTGCTACAAATCAAAACTACTTCGTTGCGGGAAAATATTGACTCTGTAATTAGCTGGCATAAACTGATATCTTAGTATTATTCAATAATGGGAAAGAATGCACGTATTTTCCAGTGGTAGAGCGGATTAGATACTTAAACGATCTACATTTGTAAAAACAATAAAAGTTTTTAATAGGATGTACAAGGTAAAAAAAACTAAAAAGAGGAATTTTCGTTTCCTTAAACGGGCCTCCACCAATTCTCAGGCTATAGGACTCAAAACTATAAATCTCGCACTGCCCTTATTATAATCAATAACATATTCAGGCTTTGCAACATTTACTACACCACCACATTTCTTATATCTTTTTTCCCCGTATTTGTCATTATTACCATTGGAATTCTTCGTACTAAGCATATAGGCATCTTTTTTATCGCGCTATGAGCGTCTTTGGAATTCTCCTTTTATAAGGTTTGGTATGTTGATCTTAAGCCCTGCTCTGCGACCTTCTCTACACAGGTCATGAGACATTAGAGCTACATGACTCTGTTTGTTAAGAAAAAGTTTTAATGCATCATTAAGTAAATCTATTATGAGAAACCCCAATTCTAAAAAAATAATTCCTAATTTTGCACTGATAACAATTTATATTACACTTGGTAAAACCATTAAAGTGATAAAATTCTTAAGGCCGGAATGATGTCGTTACACTTTATACGAATCCGTCTGACCTTGCCTCCTACTGGTACACTTGTCTAAATAATTTCGTCTCAAATTTAAAAATAGCTCAGTTTAAAGTATCTTGCAAAAAATAGACTAAATAGTTATCGTCATACTTCCTCCATGAGCGTTAAGTGATAACTAACTAAGTATTTAATTAATAACATGAAAAACGCGACGATGGTATTTTGACTGTTTCGCGGAAACAATGATTTGCAATGAACGTCAGACATGACGCTGTTTTTAATTTGGTTAAATAATGAAAAATATGAATAACCTTAGTTATTTCAGTACGCTTAAGAAGAATTATATTAATTGATAAAGTTTTAATTGCATCATTCACTCTAATCATCATTACTACGAAAAGGAAAAACCTGAACTTTAAGAAACTGTTAATTGCAATTAAAATTTTTATTCTATCTTATTTACTAAGCATGATTATAGTATAATAATAGAATTTACTTGCCCTACTGTTATGGAAGATACTTGCTTCTTACTTTATGGACCTATGTATAGTTTGTAGGGCGTGTGAACCAAATTTATTTTTTTAAATATCTTAATTCCACTTTAAACCCATTGTGTTATAGCATCCTTCTCGTTAAATTTATATCCATACCTATTCAAATAATCCTAACAGGAAGTGAAAAGATGGCCTTCATACAGGGCCCGATCTAGCTATTTAGCTGCTCCGGGCAAAATAATATTCGCCGCCCTTTACACTAAAACCATATATGTAAGTCATAAGCTTGCTATTCCAAAGATGTGATGTTATATGCGGCAAAATTCCTCAAGTGTACGAGTTGAAAAAATTCGATGTCTCCGATTTTTTTTCAAATTTCACCAAATTATTGTTACAAGTAATTATATTATTATTGTTATAAGTAATTATCGTGCCAAGGCTTTAAAAAAAAATTTTGTGCAGATGTTAGTAAAGGTGGTAAACTTTTGCATTTTCTCGTGATCATACCTTTTTTGAAAATTCATAACTATCGTCACCATTGCCGTAGAACGTTGATCTTTAGTGATTTGTAAAGGTCGTTACATGGCCTTCTGAATAAAAATATAATTTTCCGGAAAAAATGTTTCCTTTGAAAAATATTTTTTGGTTTTTAAAAAAATACTTAATCATGGATCTTTTTCATATTTTTTTAAATGAAAGTGTCATCCCTTAGCTTTAAAATCATGCATCATTTAGAGTGGCAATGCTAGACAAGTTGAAAGATATAAATTATTGTTGCAATCCTTTGAAGGAGAAGAATCATACGTGGAAAAACAAGGGTCTGAGAAAAGTGACTTCACAAATTCGTAAACAGTTTCCAACCATTCCAGTCAACCCAAAAGTGTGTGGATTATGCAGAAACAAAGTGAAAGTGATTTCTGAAGAAGAAGGTGCAATTTCATCCGGAGATGATGACACAGAACGAGTGCCCGATGTAAGTTTGACTTATTTTTTTATGATAATGGGAATACATTGAGAAATTGACTCCCGGCTTCTAAAAAAGTACGAGAAATGTAAAAAAGTAAATGAAAAAATATGTTATAGGTGTATTTTTTCATTTGCCCCAAAGGCCGTTATTCTTCGAGATGTTCTAGCTTTATGATTTCAATATATACGAGTACTATCCGTGAAAATGACGTCACCTGGCAGGAATTTAAAAGCGCTGCATATCGTCCAATTTAGAAATACAAACAAACAAACAAATACGTATCGAATATTTTTCGTTATTCTAGAATTTAAGCATTACATATCTCGTATGTTTTTAGAGGACGGGAGTCGATTTCTCAATGTATCCCCATTATCATAAAAAATTAAGTCAAACTTACATTAGTGATGGGCGATCTTCGATTCGATCTCGAGAGATCGATCTTTAAGCCTTCGATCTGCCGTTTTTTGAATCGATTTTACGCGGGACCGATTCAGCTCGAATCGATTTATTTATTTCCGATTTCGATCTATTTAAGACGTGCCAAAAATTAAACAAGCTCACTCGGGAATTTCTTTTGCATTTTATTTTTAATTTGTGTAATAATCTGACAAATGAAATTTTTTATTAAAATGATTGTAAATGTTAGATGAATGCGTGTGTGATCGCTTTAATATTTTAGTGTTAACTGTGTAGTCTAGTGACTACTGTATGATTTTGTTATTGGTGGCTTGTTATGTTTTATTTCTGGTTTGGGGATTCCCCAACGAGAAAAAAATAAGTTATTTAAAGAAAAATCTAAAGTTACTGTTATTCGAATGTGGAATTTTAAGTTTTTATACAAATTGTTTTTGCTGCGTAGTCAATTCCGACACAAAAAACGCCTAGAATACACGATTTGACATGGAATAGCTTCGAAAGTAAGTTGAATTTTGTATACCGATGTCCTGGACGTTATGCATATTAGTTTACGCGGAATCGCCACATCAACTACACGTATAATCCTAGTAAGAAACTCATGTGTAATACCCGTAGATTCGACGTAGGCTTAGAACATAAAGCTAAACAGGAATAGTAGTATCGCGTATATGTGCTGTAGGTGTGATTGGCATCTGAATGTAAGAAGAAGTGTGGAAGCGAGGAAAGGTTTGAGCCTTGAGGTACTGTCCCTTTATTTTTATTTACATTTTTAATGGATCCAAATATAGCGTTATCATCACTGTCGGCTCGCGGATAATTTTTAGAAGGGGGCAGCACATATTTTTCGATTTAAAACTAAAAATATTTTAATTATAATTATATATATTTTCCAAAAAAACATCACTTTCTAAAAATCATAATTGATGTACAACAGAGTTTCATAGGTAAATCACTTTTTGAAGATCAGTTACCACAAATGATTCAAAATAGTAATCATTACCGTGATCAAGCTTATTGCAGAAAGATACTTAAAGACAAGGTATTTATTCTTAGCAAAAAGTCCTTCCGAAAAATGTTCGGTCAGGCAGAAATTCAACAAATTGGTTTTATTCAGAGGCATGTAAACTTTTTAAATCCGTCATAGATAAGGTGGAACAGTTTAAATGGGTAAATTATAGAAAATTTCAGAGCGTTTCACAATTGTTTTTCTAAATTGTGTTAAATCGTATTATAATTAGAAAATCTATTTCATCTTCTTTGTGCACATTTTTAAATGTAATTTATTAATAAAACTTAAAATATAAATATTAGTTAATTTTGAATTAATACAATTTGTAATTATTCAAATGATATATCAGCGCCGCTTCAAAAATTCTCAAATTTGACTACTATCATGGTCTTCAAACACATAGAAAACCCTCACCTCTACAGAAAGGGAAATGCCGACGTTTTCCTAGCATGCTACCATTCCTGTTTAGCTTTATGTTCTAAGGACGTAGATCTTAATCTCCTAAAAGAAGCGTATATATTTTTTTGAGTGCTGCACATTTTTACTCTATCAAAGATTTGACACTTAAAAATAATAATAAGTGTCTAAAGTCTCACATTTGGCAACTTTTACACTTTTAAAATAATATAAATTTAGATATTTAAGCAATGGTAAGTGGTATAAAATAAACCTTTCTACAATAAATTAAAAAGACGAAGAATTTATTTTGCGGGCTTTAAAATCTTACATAGTCTTTTATTAAAACAGTCTTATATGGAAAGTCTTTATGTTTTTTCAATCACAATTACCACTTGAATAGTAAACCAAAACAGCGTCCATTTTGAAATTTTCAACTGAGAGGTAGTCATGTTTCTCTCTTCACTTATGTAATTGTCGAAAAGAGGATATAAGGGTACACTTTCAGACTTTCAAGAATCATTTTAAAAACAAGCAGGCTCCTCAAATCTCATCTTTCAGAATTATCTTTTTTGAATAGTACATGTTTGAATTTAACGTTCGCAACTTGCTGCGTTGGCCATTTTTTCCTTTGGGAAGATAAAGACTGGGAGGAAGATGAAGTTGAACTTTCAACTTTTAATTGCGGTGACTTCCGTTTAAAGCGAAAGAATAAAACACTCCCAGTATATTTTAAAAAACGTCCCCAAGATATACATTATAAGGGTTGAGACCAGAAACCTTCCCATTTACGAGAATATTCTTCGTACGTACTCATAAAGTGTTCTGCAATCGCTTCTTAAATTAGACATAGAAATGATTTGGGGTCGTTTTTTTATAAATTCGCGACACAAAAGTTTTGCTTCCCTTTTACTTTTGGGGTGTAAATTTTTAGTTCCTTTAATGAAGACGAGTCAGTATTAATATGTACTTTCAAAAAAGACTCTGTTCCATCGCAATTTGTTTTTCGATTAAAAAAGCAATATCTGTGAAATACCCATTATTGCTTAATCAAGATTTGTAAGCTACAAAGGCTGTTTTCTATTATTTAATAAATTGGTTTACTTATGACCCTCTATTTTTCTTTAGGGAAACAGTTCTAATTAATTGAATCGATCTGTTCGATCTATGGATATCGATCTTTTTAAGGCGATTAATCGATCTACGATATCGGAAATAAATTACAGATCGATCCGTACTGAATCGATTTTCTCAGTTTGATCCCCCATCCCTAACTTACATCGGGCACCCGTTCTGTGTCATCATCTCCGGATGAAATTGCACCTCAGTTATTAACTTAAAGAAGACTAAATTATCTTTCCAACAGAGTAAAACAGTGTAGACTTTATTAACCTAAATAATGAGAAAACTTTCATTAAAAGTAAGTCATGCTACGATCATGGTCTGGCATTTGTATTTTCTTTAAAATTCCACTTTCGTACATTTTTGTGTATTTAGGCTTACAAGTGTCTGTTATTTTCTTAAAAAGGGTGTGAATAGTTTTACTTCATTCGAAAGATTGTTTTGTTTACTTCAAGTAGAAAAAACAATTTTTTCATAGAAGTAATAGTTTGGTCACTAGGACGAGCATAAGAAGCAATGTAAATTAAACGAAATTTCAGCCCACTTTGGCCCTAATGTGCGTGCGTGAAATTCGTAAGTTCATGGCTTGTAGTTTAGGTGGTTTTGCTTGACCGCAACTCTTAGAGTCCAAACTATGGACTCGTGGTACAGCTTATTGTGGTTATTTGCCATATATATACTTCTGTGTAGTAAGTGACGCGACTCTTTTCGTATGTAAAAAAATATGTGTAGTGCAGATATACCATATCGTCGGCTTAAGTGTGAGAGAACGTATCTGAAAAAATGCAACTTTTGTGGAGACGCAAAAAACAGTATAATTTCTAAAAACATATTGATTTTTTAAATTTTTTATTTATTTTTTCAGCAGGTGTAGAAGAAAAGTAACAATAAATCGGTTTTTACAAAATTTTAACTGTAACAAAAGTTATGGTATTTCGTATGCTGAGCTCAAAAGTGGCTTTTTTGGTAGATATGTTCTATCACACTTAAGCCGACTATATAAACTGATCCGTGAGTCACGAGTTAAGAGTTAGGACTTTTAGTTTTAACGAAAACTTAATGTTACGTAACGCGTTGCTTGACCCCCCTCCATATAACACACCGTAACGTTTTACAAGACACCCTCCCTCCTCACTGCGTTACGTAATACTTGAACGGCCCCTATGTTAGTCTACTGGGGCTTCTGAACAAGTATACAAAAGTTCGTGAGAGTATGTATGCTTGTTTGTAAGTATATATGTATGTCTATTAAAGAATTTTTCAGAAACTACTGAATGGATTCAGAAATTTTTTTTTATCGACAACTTTCAACTTGTTTCGACTCACTGCTGGATATAGGCCTCTTTTCCCTTGCTCCATTTTTCCCTATCTCGGGCTAATCTTGCCTTTAACTTATGGAACAATAAACATTTTTCATCAAATGGTTTCAGAACCTAAAATGACTAGGACCAAAATGTTAAAATTATGAAGTCGGTTCATACGTATTTAAGTTAAGCGTTAAGGTTCATACGTTACGTATAAAAAAAGCACAAGAAATGATTTGTTTTTAAATTTAAGGCAAATAAAAAAAACACATAATTATGTACCGCTACAAAACCAATCAGTCATTCTTAAAAATAATTAAATTAGGTAAATAAAACTTTTTCTGAGAACATTAAACTCCACCTCCCTCCAACCACAACCGCCCGGCGCCCTCACTCGGCTGGTCCTGGCGGCATCCCTGTATCGGTCTTGAAGAACTGCCGTTCGTCTCTCGTCCCTGGTTTTTGCCATTTATTTAATTTATCCATACGTCGCGCCGCGGCGCTTTTTCTAAACCCTGGAACATCTACATATATACTTACTCTACTGCATAACAAGGGGGACATCACCAATTATAAGCCTATTGCCAACCTGTTTAACATTTCTAAGTTATTCGAAGTCTTAATTGTTGATGTCCTTTATTTTCACTGCAAACCGTTTTTGGGCTCTTTTCAACACCGTTGTGTAAAGGGTAAGTCAACTATAACGAACTTACTTAAGTTCTCGAATTTCAGTATCTCTGCCACTGAGATATATATATACTGGAGTGACTGCTGCCATGAAATTTCTTCAAGAAAATCGTATCACTTTTCGCTAGTTGTCCCTTTCTGGGTAAGCATCTTTTTTTTCAACATGGTTTTCTTAATTGCCAACGTCATGTCGCCTATTAAATGCTGGCGTTAGAAATAGATGACAATATTCACAATCATTTTATATCTCTTTCTGGGTAAGCATTTTCCAGATTAGAACAACCTTTTTTTGTAATTTTTATATCAGTAATTCCAATGATTTTTACATTTTCCTTACAACAATATAAAAGATTAAAATTAAGTATGCCATTTCGGATATATATGGTTATTTTATTCTGCGCGCAACAGCTGCAAATTCACAGTAAACATTGGAAATTAAAAATGGTTTTCCTCCACTGAAAGTAAAATTGTACCCATATGAGATAGCTTATAAGTCACTCCATTTTAATACATCTCAGTGATCTCTGCCTTCGAGTCAGGTGGGCAGGTGAGCTGCATTTTTACTGATTTCAATAAGGCCTTTGACAAAATTAACCACAGGTTTCTTATGCACAAGCTTCATCTCCTTCTCTTTTTGTTGACTGGCTGTGCTCCTACTTGTCTCATCGTACACAGCGCGTTTTACTTCGGGGTGCTCTTTCCGACATTATCCTAGAATTAACCCTTCTAACTCAGAAGGCGCACTTCGCAGGCAGAGGCCTGGAAACAATTGACCTATTCACCAGAATATAACATATATTGAGGTGAATGAGGCTCCCATAACCCATGCAATAAAATATTAGTAAACAAAAAAGAGTAAAAAAAAAACACTCCCAAACACTACAAAAGGGGTGCAAAGACAACAGATATCGTTTAAGCAAAACCTTAGTCAAAAGTTACCCTAGAAATCGTGCCGCCTACATACTACATTTCGCTTTCAAGGGTTTATCCAAAGCATTTCAAAAAAAAAGAAAGCAGCACAAACAAAACAAGGAAACTCAGCAACACAACATACAAACAGAGAGTCACGGGAGCACAGAAAATAGATAGTTCTTAAACAACACCTTACTAAGAGTTAAATAAAAATTAGGACAAGAATTAACAGCCCTACATAAACGATTCATTGGTTCATGCATTCCGTAATTTGATCTAGATGGTTCAACATGCAACAAAGGCGGTCTTCGAAGGTTATGTTGGGACTGTCTGAAGAAAACCCTGCTAACAAGCGAACTTGAGTCTATATTAGAGTTCAAGAGCTGGTGAATAAACACCAAGTCAGCGACTTTGCGCCTTTTCTCAAGCGAGGGCAAATCGATATATCTATATATCGATTATATATCTATAATACTTCAGGTGTTATGTTGTTACGCTGACGGCGCTAAGATTTTTCGTATGGTTTCTGGACGTGTCTGATGCCTCTTGAATTCCGACCTGGACAATTATACCAATAATTATGGGTAATAAATGTGGGACTTACGATAATATAGGTAATGTCTACTGGTAAGGACCGTAGGTGTGCAAATTTCCTCACGATGTATTTTTCCCTTGCAAAGCAAATGATAATTAAATTCTGAATCGCATTTGAATTTAATTGAAAAGGTAAGAGGTGAGGGCCAGAAATCCCCCCCCCCCCTCCCCGGCCTTATTTAAGGCTGATCAAAGCCCCTGGTTACTTAGTTACTCCGCTGACACTTCGCCCAAAAGTGGATCTTTGCCTCCTGAACTAGAAGACACACACCACTGCTCTTGGACCTATGCGATTTCTTACCAGTACATAGTACCTATATTTTGGTAAGCCTCACATTTGTTACCCATAATTATGTTCTATCTTTTAGTACATTCCCTAAACAAAACCGTTTACCTTAAAAGGTTTTTCACTTATTTTTTATTGCACCGTACATTTAGAGTGTGACTATTTATATCAATGATTCCGAAGACTATGAATTCGACATTAATATCGGTAGATGTCGATAATTTCTTTCTATCTCTTCTAAACTCTCTTCTCACACCCATCCCTAGAGGTATTTTATCACCAAACTATTTAGCGGCATCGGGAGTGTCACTATTCATCTTGCTGACCCTAAAAAATACGGCTTCGACATTAATATCGGTTGTTTCGATTATTTGAACAGAAAAATTTCACGCGATTCGAGACAACAATTGCAAGTGGATCTACAATTTAAGGTGGATTCTAAACCACTGACATTTTCTCTGCAACCCCCATGGCCTTTTCATCGTATTCTGTTGTCATTAGAAAACAACCATGGGTCGTCGTAGGTGGGATTCGAACCTGGGGCCTCCGGATTGGTAAGCTGACACATTATCATACATACCCAAAAAAAATTGCAGTACAGCATAATTTGGCTATAGATCTATGATCAGATATATATTACACCTAACAATACTACCACTGATTTTGACTTGGAGTACCGTGTCGACAGGTAAGCCATTCCACAGTCAACATTTATATTTGACTTTAATATTTAAACATCCATTATTTTAGAGTTATTGGTTTCATATCAAAAGAAAAGGTAAGTAAGCAACCGACATCTAATCTGTATGTCGCACAACACTTTATCATTGAATGTGGTGGGTTGTGGGTAGTGAAGGAGCTTAAAAAATTTGTCGGTTGAGCTCTTAAAATCGATGATTGATTAAAACACGTCACAAAATATAAAATAACAAATTTAAAAAAGTCCTTGCAAAATAATTTTTTTATTACGATTTATGGATTCGGTTACGACTGACTTAATATACTAATGTGCACCAGTTACATGCAGCTAGCAATCAATTGGTTTCTCGATGGAAATGTAAGGAAGTAAATAAGTTTTGTCGCAACTTAATAGCCTTAATTGACTGATGTCTTCTAAGTATGATCTCTAAACTAATCGATAAATTTTCATTGAAATAATTACACTGTTTACATATGTATAGGTATATTTATTGCAAAAATTACGCAAACCTAAAAAGATTACCTAATTACGTCCTATGTCTATTATTGAATTTTTATCTTGACAAGATTAATTTGATGCACCTTGCAGTTGCGGCTCCCAATCCAACGAGATAAGACAACTTTAAATAATACCAATCGACTCGAGCCTCTTTCTGCATCAGCAATAGATAAGATTCATGAGATTATTGCCGCAACGCATTCTGCATTCTTGCTCGCAAGGTTCCAGAGATTCAGTGGTCACTTATCGATTACGATTCACTAAAGTAGCAATAGAAGCCAAAGAATGCAATGGACAAGATTCGCAAGAGAAAACTTACACCATCTTTTTCACGTACACCATTTCTTAAGGCATATCAAAGATTTTTGAGGCAAAGCAATCGCATCATATGCCAGCCATTTACCACAAATCAGGGGAATTAAGATGAAGCAACAGACTATAGCATGATAGCATTCTTATATGATTTTCCCCAACTTTCTTGCACACAGAGAGGCGTTATATCAGCTGGTACTTGGTAGTAGCATAATACTGCGAAGTGCGATGGGACAAGTTGGTGCACCTATTTCCGATTCCATCAGTCCATCCAATCTGCCTAGCAAGCACAAACGGAGTCACTCAATCAAGACTCAAGTAGCCAGCCACCTAGTCAAGAAACTCGGACGACAAGCCGACCAAAGGCAAGACTCAAGTCAAGTAAGCGCAGCACCACCAGGCATCAGCTCGGCAATAGTATGTAAAATTACTTCAGAGTTCAGATTCAGTTCAGAAAAGAAATCTCTTTTGGAGGGGATACTGTTACTGTTAAAATACATTCGTTCTGTAATTTTCAGTTAGTCCTTAAATACGAAGCAACTAGTAAGTATCGGTCATTGAGAATCTCAAAGTGCTCAGAGTTTGTCCGCAGTATCGCTATCGAAACGATCTTAACTTTATTTGAGGAAACACTGATAGTTCGCACGAAGTGAAACGATAGTGGTGCATTTACACGATTTATTATCAGTCCCACATGTGTTTCCTTCTCGGAAATAAATAAACCCGTGTACATAGTGATAACAAAAAAATTGATTCGGTTTCAACTGTACTTAATACTCCAATTACGCTAATAAAATATTTAGTAAACGTTACTTAATTTCACTCAGATAACAGTGCTTAATAGTAAAATTTAATCACGAACGAAAATTGCCGCCGACAGTACTTCATACTTTTTCAGCAACTGACTGTGCCGCGTTACAAAGCAAAAACCTTTTTATCATTGTGCTACCCAGAATACTTGAAATATTTAGTTCCGTTTACCGGAAGCATTATATTTCTCGTGAGATACTTCCGGCATTCCACTAGTGCGATAATTCAATAAGAGATATCGTCCTGTATCGGGACTTTTGGCGCCAAAACTAGTTCGCAGTATAACCGCTTCCATTGATAAAATTTATTGTGAGTGATGTGCTTTTTGGCTTTTTCAGCAAAATGTCAGTAATAAAGTAAAGCAAGTCTCCAAGCCGAATTAAGTCTCACTTGTGACAACCACCTGATTTAGTTGTATTGTGTCACCTGCAATAATTATTGTTTTCTGTTTTATACTTAAAAAAAATTTGTTTCGTGACTTTTTTTTGTTTATTTCTACTCACTGACAATTTTACTGTGGTTGGATTTACTTTTCTCGTTTTGTTATCCTTTGTGTATCTATTTGTAGACTTTTATTTCAATTAAGTGGATATTTTTGGCTCCTGATCTTTTTACTAAATGTAAGTACTATTTTTCTGATTCTTTTTTAATTTTTTTGCACGTTAGTTTTACTACTACAATTCCTTCAACATTTACCTTACCTGTTACCTTTACTTTCGGTAAGATGCATGAAGTTATACTCTAAAATATTGCATCATCCTCTGTGGTATACAAACGTCTTCACATTTGGCTTTTCATATTTTGCGGTTTGACTGAAGTCTTTAAATTTATAATAATAAAAATATAATTGTACATTAAACTAAGAAGTATTTTAACATCTTTCCGTGGCTGCAAACTTTGAAGCTAAATCTGAAAAGTGTAGCTAGCAAAAATACAATAATAACAATGACAACAATGATAACAATGAAAACAAACTATATTAAAAAGCTTCTGATGTTTGCATGTTATACGGTTTTTCGAAATTTACCTTAAACTCTACACTAACTATTACTTGTCAGAGAACTGGGTAAAATTCAAACTAATATGAACATAATAGTAATTACTTTTTCTTTATAGATGATCATTCGAATGCATCTACATAAAATATGTTGTTAACACGACAGTGACTTAGTATATTTCCATCCGGCTAAAAACAGGGTTCTATTTTGAAGCCGGTGATGCTTAAAATCAATTTTGCTATTGCTTTTGTTAAGGCGTTCATTATTAGAAATCATTTGGACATTGCGAAACATTTCTTGATTACGAGCTCACCTAAAATGTTGGGTTGAATTTTATTTTTTGCCGAATATAATGTTCGGACGTAATCTACTTACGCTTGCACTATACAGTCCAACCCAACCAGACTTAACCAATTCTTAAAATTGTCATGATACATACGTTCGCCTATTACGAAATTATTATAATATGTTTTTCTAGAATCTAGGTAAAAGTAAACCAAAGAACCCGCGTTTTTAACGTAGTAGAGATCGGAGAGACACTGAAGGTGTTCTACAAAACAGTATCAGATCACATTTGACGGCAAAAATACATACATACAATACATTTGACGAAAAATATCCTTAAGAACCTGATCCTTTGATACCAAACTTCATTTTTTTAAACGCCAATGATATTGCTATTATACCGCACCATTCCAGAAAAACATCCAATAGGAACGCTCGAACACATGTTTCAACAATATCCAAGGAAAAAATAATTAATCAAAATGCCACCTATTTGCAGCTTTTTTAAATGACCGGAGTTTCCGCGATACACAGTAACCAGGATGAATAGATAGTTTTTTTTATACGATGTTGCCAAAGCCTAGGGGACAACCCTTTGATGCGTTAGCATGGTTTTGGCCGGAAGGGAATTAGTGTAAGGGAAGTGAGGCAACTTGAATGTCTTGTTTCTGCATTGCTTCGAGAGACGGAGTGGATTACGGGGAGACGTGGTCTCGAACCCGATACCCATGGCATGGTGGTCGTAACGCTCAACGAATTGCTACAACTCCGTCTCCGTTGTTAATTATTTCAAAGCAGCCATTTTAAGTTAATTATTTCAAAGCAGGTATTTTAATACGAAAATTCGGTAAAAATTACGGTTCTCAACTGTTATCGTGTTGCAACTATTAGTACCTTAATTTTTACGGAACAGCACCTCAAAATTTGCTGAACGATGATCTCAGAGAAGAAAATTATGGTGGATATCCGTAAAATTGTTCAGTTATTCCGCGAAAAATTATTTATTAGGCGGGCAATGTTTTCTAAATTTTTGATTGAAAACAATTTTATGTCGCATTAAAAATTACTGGAAGAATCGTAAATTTTATAGTGCAGCTGCTACTAACAATTTGGAAGAATGTGTTAATTGCAATTCGATTACAGTGATTAGAACCGTAATTTTTTGTGAAATTTTCTCTTCGTGTATGTTACTCTATGAGAATCTGAAAGCCGGATTGTAATAAGCCACAGAGTTGTTTTCCTCATCAATAGCTTTCTGTCTAGCCAGATAGTTATTGAATACTATTGATTTAGTATCCCCACGGCCCTTTGCTCGCGCTTTAATTACTACGTAAATCGGACTTCATCTCTCTTTGACCTGGAGTTCCCAAGCCTCCTTGCTGACTTTACCTCTCTTTGATTTGAATTCGCTAATTTTATATTTTTTATTATTAAATCATGAAAGCCCTCACTATTCACTAATGGCAATATGAACTTGCGAGCAGCTGATTTGCATATATCTAAAACCCGCTTCATGAAGATTGGATGAATGAATCACAATGCTGACCCTAATGCATTAAGTAAATAAATTGTCACTTAAGAACAACCTAAAGAATAATCTGTTAAGTCTAAGTATATGTAATTGATCTCCTTTTTAAAAAATCCGCATTGCTTCCTGTTAATTTTAGTGGAACACTACAAGGTTTTGAGGTTGAGATACTACGCCAGATTTCGTTCAGGGATAATTCGGATAAAACTAGCCTCAAATCTAATCAGAATTGAAAATCCCAACGTTGCAAACTCTAATCTAGATTCAATATCGGCGCATAAACTTATAGAGCGCATCCAATGATCAGTTCGATTTATATATGGTGCTCGGATTTTCTCGGGATTTAGATGTTTTTGCACCTAACTCGTTCTCCACTCCCACCCGAAATTATGTAACATCGGTTGTTTTCGACTATTTTTGCTTGTCACACCCTTTCCACCACTAGGAGTGCTACACGTGTCTTACCGCTATCTATCTGACGGCATCAGAAGTGTCGTTATTTATCTTAGCGACTGCGAAAATTATGAACTCGACATTAATATCGGTCCTTTTCGATTAGTTTTACATATCACTTAGTTCCCACCCTACGACTAGGGGTGCTAGAGGTGTCTTATTTCAACAGTTCTTAACGGAATCGGGATTGTCATTATTCATCTCAGCGACCCCCAAAACTACAGATGTGACGCTAATATCGGTCGTTTTCGTTTATTTTTACATGACCCTCCCTTCCCACAGCCAGCTCTAGGATTGCCACTTTCCGCGTCTGCTCACCTTCACCAATCCACACCTTCTGCTAGAAACATTCCCCATCCTTCTTTACTTTAATAACGTTAAGTTAATATAATGATGCTGAAATCCCCATTTCGCCTATAAAAGCAGTAAATTTAAATTTCTATTCATTTACTTTCAGCGTCAATTTGGAGTTGGGGTAATAAATTGGCTCTTATATCGTCTGTTTAGATGCTTCAGCTTCAAGAAACTAACTTTTATCTTTTTGAAAAAAAAGTGAAACTGAGAAATAATCTTCACTCCTTCACTCTCGTCATAGTAACTCTATGATGAATTTCAATTTCATAAATTTAAAATTGTAATCCTTCATATTTCTGCTGAAACCTAAAATTATCATTGACCCTATTTTCTGGAAAAAAGATGCTCGCTGATTGAATCTTTCAACAATTTTCATCACCTTTTCGACTTCGCTTATAATTTATTTTTAATCTTCGGAAATACAAATGAAAAGCCGCCGTTCTACTTCTTCCAGACAGGTAATTCACATTTTCCAATTTTAAATGAAGCGAATAACTAGAACTTAAAAAGCTAATATGAACGACCTTCCGAGTCATGTTTCAAGGTGAGAAAACACTTTATCTAACAATTAGTAAAAACTTTCTCCACGAGTCACTACAATTAGACTAAACATTAAATCACATTTACAGCCAGAAGTTTAAAAATAGAACTGGATTCCGTTGAAATTGAAACACTTAGCCATATTGATAAAGGGGCCACAAAATATCTATTGGTGTTACTGATCTCGATGTTAAGATTGTTTTTTTTTCTATTCAATTACTCGCAGACTGAGAAAAAAAGTGCAAATCAGCCGCGCAATCCCATTTTTGCGGACCAAAATAAACGCCGCGGGCACATTCACATCATTCATTAGACGCAAAGTGCTAAGTTCCTCGAAATTTCAAGATCAAAAATACTTAAAGCACCTTAGCGATTTCGGTCATTACTGAATACCTGAGTGTCTTTAATCTCTAGTAACAGGGAACAAATGTTGCGTCATCTAGATTCAGGTATCCAATAGTTTTTTTTATGTGAGACTTAGTCAGATCATAAATTGATTTTACAAAAATAATTGGCAATGTTGCAATTATCAGCTACGGTTTATTTCTCGTTAGTGTAATTATGTGGCTAGTGTTAGTCTGTAATTACTCCTCGACCGCTTTAATCAAAATGCTTATATGGAAAACGGCGAGATAAGAGGCATTCCCAGTTAAATTTCGGAGCTTGATAAGTCACATGTAGTAAATATCACCTGTTTGTTCGTACCATAGAAGAATCTTACAGACTTTGTCTGAGTCATTTATAACATAGTAACGTGGAAATATTTGAAGAGTAAATACTGCCCATGTCACGATACCGTGCATTTTAAGTCACCTACTCTGTTGTATAAGTTCGTAGAAATTGGATTTAAGCCCAAAGTACATAAACTTTATTGGAATTTTAAAATTTTTTTTGGGTGTTACTCATTTGAAAAAAATTACTTTTCATTCATAAATCTGTTTGGCAATACCTAAAAATAACTTAAATTTAACGAAGCCCTTCCAAGTGCTGAATGGAATGAGATAAGAATGCATACTGTTAGTTTTGCTAGTCTTAATTTCTAATAACGTAACTCATCACGAGGGATTAGCTGGTTTACCCTTTTAAAACACCTTAGAAACCACAACTATATTGACGGTGTGTCTTCTATCAAACAACCAGTGTCATTAAGCTCAAACTTCCGTTGCCTTCAGTACAGTAGGTCGCAGAGCAGGTTTTTAGATCAGCCCGACTCCAACGGACAGGATGAAATTTATCTTGATTGCAGCAATTATAGCGTTTGGGTAAATTTGGTTAACAGGCAACATAGTAAGAAGATAGCGGAGCTGGACAGGCTCGCATCAAAAAGGTTTTTTTTTCCGCTAGAATCCCCGTGTTTGCCAAAATTTCGGTACGGTTAGCCAATTAAAGCTAGTAAGTTAGTTACAGTGGTTGCCTCCATAATGGCGGAGGCCCAATTAACACGCAATATGTCGTTTTGATATAGCATATAAAAATTGATGACTTCTCCAATATTCCTTCCCGAGATCTATCTTAAGTTACTGAAACAGAGACTGTCGGATGTCTGACATCTTGCCCTGACCAGTGCCGATCATTCGCACAGGAAATTAGAAAGACTTTTTTCGTCTTCTCAACATTGCAGCTACAACAATGTTAAAAAGGATGCCAATCCCTGCCGCATCGTTCCCGATTGGCCAATGTTGTTCTCACGCAACGTGTTTTATTTCTTTCTAAATAAATAAATAATACCTGAGGTGTCCCTCAAGGTAGCCATCTGGGACCATTGCTATTAATAATTTAAATCAATGATGTATGTACGATAACACCTAACTTGAGAATTCTTTGTACTGCTGACGAGACTAAAATTTTCCGTATCGTTTTGAATGAATATGATTGTACTTTCTTAAATTTTGACTTAGACGTCTTTAACCTTTTACCTCTAAACATTAGTAAGTGCACACCAATGTCGTTCTCTCACAAAAATATCCCACTTCAATTCAGCTATACAATCGACAGAAGTTGATTAATCAGACTTGAAAAAACTCAAACCGCCTTTTCATTTAAGGAACACATCCACGGAAGTAAAGTTTATGCGACTTTGGGTTTTGTTAAAAGATTTTCAAGATAGTTTGATGACCCATATATACTTTATTGTACTTTTGTCAATCCCATTCTGGAGTATGCTAGTCCAATTTGGTATTTTTTTCACATTAATTGTATCGAGGCAATTCAGAGAACAGAGAAGATATTTGTACGGATTTGCTCTCCATGTCCTTACTTGGGCCAATCCTCTTCTACTGCCTCCATAATCGGATCGGCTCAAACTTACTTCATATGAAACTCTTGACAGTTGACGCAGCAACTCCAGAGTTGTTTTTGCTGTTTTGTGCTTTCAAGGCTGGGTTAATTCTCCTGAATTGGTTGAGACTTTGAATTTGTCGATTCCCGAGCTCCCCTTGAGGAACCGAACTTTTTCCATACACCTTACCACCGCACAAAATATGGTGTGTACGAGTCTATAATGTCCTGTCTCTTTAATAGCCACTTTGATTGTATCGGTTTCTACTTGTGTAAATCTCAAATAAAGGATCGACTTAGTCAGAGTTGTGTCTTTTATTGTTATCTTAATATTGAAAATTGCTGAATTTTAATGAATAAATAAATATGCAGAAATATTGGAATTATTTCTCATTCCTACACTAAATTGGTAATTTCCAAACGGAGGCGGTGTTTTCCACTAAGACCTCACTCCGAGCCATACGTCGAAGAAAATTAAGAAATTTTTCCAACAAAATATTTAGGTCCCGGAAGCAGTCCTGACTTAAGTCCATTCGAAAATCGTTGAGAAATTGTAAAGAAGAGATTGCAAAAAAAGGATTGCTCAACTAAAATCAAAATAATTTCTGCCATAATTGAGGTAAATTATGATGGAATAATATAGTTGTGAAAAACTATATTATGAATGCCAAATAGATTGAAAAATCTAATAAACACTAAGGGAGGACATATACAATATTAACATTTAAATTAATGTTAATTTCTTGCTCCGTCTAATTTCCACATCACTGTATTTAATACTCTCGCTGAGACATGGGGCAATAACATCTTCAAACGGACAAAACTACAGATCTTTGAGGCACTTGAAAGGCACGGGGTACAAAATACAAAATATGTGCAATAATTCTAAATGGACGCCATTTTGCTCGTCATTATTGTCATAATGTGCCAATCTTTTATGATCAGTAGGCAACAGCAATTATTTGCCTTTTGAAAGAACTTTTGGCAGAAATTTATTGAATTTCTTATTTAAGAGTCTGGAATTTTACTATGACTGGTAGTTAGCCGTTTTTAATTTCGTCTTCTTTAACATTTGCATTGAACTTTTCCTAATAAACTACGCATAATATTTACTACAAATGTCAGTTATGGAACACAACTGACGTCAAACCATTTGACATTTCTTATTGCACAGACCTTGTATTCTGTAAACCGTGATTGAATTTGTGCTGTCAAATAACATCAAAGCTATTTCGTCTTCAACATCTACTGGCTGAAGTTTATTACCCACGAAAACCTGCATAGACTTATGGGCCAAAATGGGATAGACTTCTGTGTTCAACACTGAAAATTGCAATACAGTAAAATTACATTGCCTAGCAAGTTCTTGTTTCGAGCTCACACGAACTCAAGAAAAATACCAAATTGAACGACCGTTGAGGAAGAATATGCCAAATCGTGGAATTGAAGATATAAGAGACGGAGTTGGACCAATTGGTTGAGCGGCACTACCAGCCTGCCATGGTTCCCGGGTTCGAGGCAGGGTTTTTAAAATTGAATTAAAATTCAAATTCAAAGTTTCCTCGCTCCCTTTATCCTAATTCCCTTCCGGCCAAAGCCATGCTAACGCATCAAAGGGTTGTCCCTAGGCTTTGACCATATTGTAAAAAAAAAGCGCCGAACCCCGGACCAAGTGGAGGATTGTTGTGAGTAATAATGGAACTAACAATAATTAAAGTAACAGACCACAAAACTAAGGGCTGTAAAATTCTCTTCATTATACACAATCTGTATTTCAGTTTGTTCTATTTTCTATAATAACACTCAACTTGCTTATATTCTTCACCAAAAGTACCAATAGAAATAAAAAAAAATTTGTTTTTTTTTACTTCATGCGTTTTTAGTCCAAAAATACTTGATTACATTATTTTAGAACGACATACCCGAAGATGATAAAAAACTAATTGAATTGCTATACACGAAGCAATGAAACAAGCGCATGAAGTGTTTTTAGTGTGCCAAAATTCCAATTTTTTTATTGTACATTGCGCTGGCGGTAAGACCGCTAATGTTAAATTTCTCCTTACAGGACAAAATCATGTGCAGAATATTGATAGGCTTATTAGTATTTGCTTAGCACGGATCGGTTCATCATCTTATTAGCGCCTTTGCATTCAGAACAGGTATATTGAGGGAACCGCCGAACTGACGACATCACGTCTGGTTATACGCTTTCAAAATTCAAATAAATACCAGCGAATTGACGATATTTCTAAAAATTCCGTATTATCTGTCTGTTCAGGTATGTTCAGTGTCATGATAATGCCTTTTAAGGAATTGCGTAACGTCTAAAATGGTTAAAATGACTAACTTCGATTGAAAGTGAGTTCGAAGCAACACACCTATTAATTGGAAAGAGAAATGACAATTAGAGGTATTTTCTCTTTATATAGTGACCTTTAATAATACGCTACAACTTAAATATTCCAATCACGGTGTAATCTTTTGATATATTTATGTATGTACTACATTTTATAACTACTGCTGATATGTTTTAGACTTTTCAGCACATCAAAAACTATTGTTTTAAAATTTTTTGAGAGAAATGTGTAATTATGGTAGACAAATTAGTTGAACAATGTTTGATAGGTTTATAGAAATGGTTGAGATTTTTCATAGCATTTAAGTATCTTGTTTTTTACACCATTGGTCGCCATTCTATAAATTTAATCTACATAACATCGATATTAAAAAACATCGATATTTTGAGTTCGATTATTATAGATCACCGATGTTCATTCATCGATATTAACAACGACGTCAATATCGATGTTTTGTTAACATCGCTCTTCCTTAGAACAGAATACTAAGTCTGGCAATTCACTCAAGAAAACGCTGGTGGAGAATTTTGTCGATGTTCAACGCTTACGAAATTCAAGGAAAGTTTCAGAAAGCATGCGATAATACACACAATTGGTTATAAGCAGAGTTGTACACTTCATTACCCATTTCCATTCCAATTCCATTCTTTGGAATTAACATTTTTTATTTCCATTACTTTTTAATTAGGAATGGAATAAACAAATGGAATTAATATTCCAAGTAATGATGTATTTAATTGGAATTCCTCAGAGATTGGCAAAGGAATGAAAAGTAATTGAAAATGAATTATTCATGATTTAAAACCAGGTTTTAGTTCCTTAATTCTTTTTAAATTCCTTTTCTATGAAAACATTCTCAAACTGATTAGCACTTTCTGTTCATACAAATTTTCCTGTCCAAAAATCCAAGATTGCATCCAACCGTTTTTGGACTACACCTAAATTATTTTTCTTGGAAAGGAACTTTAGTGTTTTAAGGTCTTTATTATTAAATTTTTTCATCCAATCAGTGAAAAAATTAAGCAGACACTCGTAAAAAATTCGATTCAACAAAACAAATTCATCTTTTTTCTAAATCGAGAGTAACAATTTGTATATTTCTTAACTTTTAAATGTGTATAAAAGTTAAGAAATAGAGTTACTTTCATTTTATAAAAAAAAATTAGTTTGTTCCATCATATTTTTTGGAATTGTTTTCTCAATGTTGTCACCGAAGTTATAAAATTTAGAAATAAATCAAATAACGAAACCATAAATAAAATACTAAACGGTAATGTGAATAAGTAACAAAACAGACAGGGTCTGCTCAAATCTGAAGTAATAAAGGATCTAAGGTGTTACAAAAAATGTCTTGGACGAAAACATTTTTTGTAACACCTTTGATCCAAGACAAAAATATATTGAGGTTTATTGCAAATGCAATCCATTTCGAGGTATCAAATAAAATGTTGTTTTCTAGAGTTAACAAACCATGGAGAAAAAGTGCAAATACTGCAATTTAACAGAAAAATTGTTAAAATCAAAAGAACAAACCGTGCCACTGTTCTTAATAAGGTGTGGCACGGAGAAGGGAGGGGAAAGGAGTGCTATTGATATATAATATAAAGGATGTGTGATCTGAAATTATTTGGTATTTTAACTTTAGGCTTAGGGTGCATAATGAAATATTTATGAGCCAATAAGTGGAAACAGTAACCTAGAAACACCAAATATCCTTAACCCCCCCCCCCTCCTCTCCCATCATTCAACACATTCCACAACCTGCCCTCAATATAAAATTCTTGGCTTACCGAATACAATAAAATATTATAGGAATTCCGCACTTTGCTTAAGCACTTTAAAGAACTTGCTGTCAAAAGCCTATCGATAGAAGCATAATTTATTCTGAAATTGAGGAAGCGCATCACGGTTGTTTTAAAAGACGATTCCATACTAAAAAACTAAATTTACCAGATTAGGTTTAATGTATTGAAATTTTTTTATTTCCCCCATATTGAACGCGCTGACTTTATAACAATTTCGCTTAGTGTAGGAGTGCTAATAAATTTAAGAATGTTTTCATAGAAGAGGAATTTCAAAAGAATTAAGGATCTGGTTTTAAATCATGAATAATTCATTTTCAATTATTTTTCATTCCTTTGCGAATCTCGGTGGAATATATGAGGAATTCCAATTACATACATCATTACTTGGAAAATTAATTCCATTGGTTTATTCCATTCCTTATTAAAAATTAACGGAATTAACAAATTTTAATTCGAAGGAATGGGAATTAGGTTGGAATTAATTTCACAAAGAATGATTACTTTACAGCTCTGGTTATAAGCATATTACGTATATAGATTAGAATTTACGAACGCGATCTGTCGAAAACAACGCAACGGCGACAGTAAAGTCTCTTCAACACATCAATCCTGGCACGAATCTCTTCGCGCGAGAAATAATTATATTACATACTAAAATATGGGGAAAAAATTAGTTCAAGAACGTTTCTTGAGAGAATAAGGTTTTTTTTTAAAAAAAATGTCAATTTTAGATAACGAACGCGAACGAGATCGCTCAATTTATTTCAGCTCTGGTCATCCACACATTTTTCCTAAACGACTTTTTCATTTTCAGGATTTGGGAGTTATATAAAATCAAAATCCACCAAAAACTCGATGTCGAAATTTTTGACGATTACATGTACTTTTTTCACCACTAGTCTCGCTCGAAAGTCAAGATTCTGTACAATTTATTTTTGGCATCAATTTAAAAAAAAAAACTTTGAGCCGGTCCAGATTTTAATTAAACATCAAAGGACTTAGCTAAGAACTTTTTTATTTTAAACTAAGTCTGACGTCATCAAGCTGCCGCTAAATCGAAATCCAAATTTTCTCAAGAATATGAATCACTACCATCAGCTTACATCTCTCAATTAACGTCTTCTGACATTCTCTTCTTTTTATTACAGACGGCCAGACCAGTGAACTGCACGAAACAATTTTTACGGCAAATTCCTTTTTAATGATTAAATTCTAAATAACCCCAAGGAATTTTGATTATTCTCCGGCCTGATTGATCTCTTGCTGTTTTTCATTATAAACAAAATAACCTAAAAATGATCTTCAAAATCCATAAAATGTACATGCCGACTTAATTTACGCTCCTACAGTTCTAAACAGCGGAAATTTTTAAAGAAAGTTGCAAGCAATTAATATCCGAGACCATTCGCAATTTTCTATAGACCGTTTCTTAATAGTTTTGAGTTCAGTCACTCTGACGTCAGATCCTGTAAATACCAACAGCGCGAACTAATTTTACCCGTTCTTGACTATATTTATATTAATTGTTACGTATATCTATCTACACTAGTACTTGACATAATCGCTTCAATAAAATCTTGCCTTAATTACTTTTAAAGACAATTAAAGGCGCAATAACTCCCGTTTAACAAACTGCGAAAGATAGAAACGTAAAAAATTAGAATAATTTGAATTCTACTGTGCAACGATCATAGCGTTATAAAATGATGCAATAAAGTTGCATAAACGGAAATAATTATGAATCATAGCTGAGTGCACGCAAGAGTCCTATACATACTTTGAGGAGCTAATTAGTTTGGTGCAACTTGCTTTACGAAAATTATCTTATTAAATGTAAACGCGAATTTATATAATATAACAGAAAAAGAGCACCTGCCTTAATGACAAACTTATAAATAGTTACATGGTTCTTCCGTATTTGGATTGTGTTGTGGTTTTCTTGGGGATTCCCTTAAAAAATGTTCCAAGCAAGACCAGTTTAAATATTGTAAACATATGGATAATATGGATGGAATATTTTTGGATCTTTCGGCAGTTTGATCTAATAAATCTTCTTTTCGTTTTGACTGTCGAAGATAAGATATGATCCTTTAGCCAATTTCTAAAACTTTCACTGAGTTTTTTCTCACTTTGTGACGTAAAACTCAATGAAGTTGTTGCTGCGGGCAACAACAATTTCTTTAACTTTTACGTAATGTAGTACGAAATTACTTACATCAGAGTTACAGAAATTGGCTTGTTGTTTATAGAAATATTGATTGCAAGTAACGTTGTCTCAACTTCCATGGAATCATTAATTAAAATTGCATTTGACACATCATCTTTAAGGCAAGTGAAAAAACATGCAATTGATACTCGTGAAAACCTCCTCAGTGAGCACATGAGGGTAAAGGTATAAAATAATCAGGGTAAAGGTAATATGGACAACCATATGAAATCATATCACGAGATCCATGTCGTCCAAAAAACGTCAAAAGTTCGATATCATGCCACGCTTGGCCAGACTCATTGTCAAAAAAGAACACTTCAATTATGCCTCCAATTAACAATAACTATGCGTTGTTATTTTCTATAGCGATCCATTATCAACAACCACATTGACAGCAGATGACTAATGTCAAACATTAGAGTTAAAGTTAGGTGTAAACTTCTACTAATTTTTTTTAGGTATATTTATATTTGTAATTGTAAATATATTTATCTTCACTTAGAAATATAAGATTTATAAATACATTATGTTACTTATACTATTTTCTCACCACGGTACGTCTAAGTACTAATTGGACACTGGGTCGCCACTTTAACCAACCAGCCTGAGGTAATGTCTCACCACTGTCACCAAATACTACCGATTAGGGACTTCAATAGAAAATTTAGGATGGTAATACCAGACAAGCTGTTCTGAAGTCTAAAACAGAGGAACATGTGACCACCGTTAATATCTATACAGATGGCTTACAATGACGTCGTGTAATGCCAGACGCTTATTGTTCACTCGTCCTACAGGATTAGCAGTGATTGTAACATATTTCAATCCAAAACCGCCGTTCTACATGGCTGGCTTACAGATTACTGGTGACAGACATCTCGATCAATATCAAGCAAGCAGCTTTGGGTTCAACGAATTTAAATCAAAAACGCTGCTCAATTGCTACAAAGCCGCGAAAAGCCTCAGTACGAACAGAAAGATGCAACTTTGTTGGATACTTGGATACAGGAAAGAAGCGGCAGATGATCTCCCTAAAAAAGGGGCCGTATTGGAGTCAGAACAAACACTACCTTCAACACAAGTCGTTATCAAACAAACAAAGATGGGACGAATCACGAAGATCATGTGGTAAACCTATCATTAAAACAAAACTAACAAGTTACTCTGGCTAACTAAGGCTCAATGGTGTAGAAGTCTACACCGCCCACTGTATCCCCGGTAAGCATGTGCATAGAATTCGTGTCGTGAAGCACTGCCAGGAATCCGTCAAAAAAGGAAACGACAGAATACCTTCTATGTCGTTGCCCGGCGCTTGGGAGGTCAATACACAATCTGCTCGATAGGTACTTCTTCAAAGATCTAGATTCAGCTTCTAAGAACAACATGTGAAGTATTCTAAAAAAATTTTGAAGCTTAAGGTGAGGTTTTACGTTTTCGGAAGCTGGGAAGCATTTAGATCTGTCCGTCCGACTTTATGTAACAGCCCTCCCATCCTCTCATTTATAAACCTAGAACATGAATAAAATAAGACTGAACTGGCGAGAAGTTCAAATGTTTCTATTGATGAAAAATTTATACGTTCAATATTTTGAATAAAATATTTTCACCAACGACATATTTTCCAGACATTCATTAAGGAAACAAATTACGGTCTTTATGAATATAAGGGGTGAAGAATTGAAGCTTGCTTATATGTTACTGCTAAGTCTATTTATTAACGTTTTGCGCATTATTCTGTTACTATTATTTTTTTGAGATGTAAGTTTTCAAAGTATGCTGCATTTTCGTTGCATTAGTGCTTCTGAGTTTATTCCCTACTAAGTACCAGGAAAGACGAAGTTCTACGTCAAAATAATACAGCGGCTTGGCACATTCTTAGGGGTAGTCTGATCGAAAAATTCGAAAAAAAATTTATTTTACATTTTTTTTATATTAACTTGCAAGAATGAACTGAAGAGTTATTACAGAAATTTCAAATAGTTCGTAATTTACAGCACACTGAATCAAAGCGTATACTTGTACCTGCTCGGTGTGTCAATGCACTAACTTTGAACTTTGGCAAACAAATTATTATTTTGAAAACGGACCCCTATAAGATTTCAAAAACTACGCGACGTAGGCATCCTCAAAAAAAAAATCATTGTAGTTCGGGATATTAACATAACAAAATAGGTAATTAATGATATTCAAGGCAGCAAATTTTTTGAGAAGCCCGCACTGGGGTCTCGAATATTTTATTAACAAATGAAATAATTATTTTTATTTTTTACTCATATTTACATAACAGCTGACGATGAGATAAATAAAAAAAATCAATAATTTTTGACTATTTTTTAATGAAAAAAAAATCCAAAAATTTAGCATTTTTCGCGGTCTTTGACCAGATTGACCTTTTAACCCGAAGAACAACATAGTAATCGTTATGTCTTTTTTAGGATTTCGTCCCAAAATGGAAAAAGGGACCCTCTCTTTCTCTCCACGGTATACAGAATACAAGACGTAACCAAACCGCACTCAGACCAAATTTATTCCACTAATCACAGCCTACTCTAGATTGGAGCCCGTAAGCTGACATTAACAGCTGAGCGTTGGTGGTGTAAGCAAACCGAAACTTGCCATAATAAACATAAGAAAAAGTTGGGGAATTGTACTTTCTCGTAGTATTTCTGGCAATACTTTTAAAGTCTCAAATTAGATTTTACTTGAGGTTAACCTACAAATGTTCTGAACATGTGAACATGCTAAAAAGTGTCTCTCTTTACAATTTGCATGTGTTTTAAAGGAAAAACTCTCTTGTGATCGTTTTGTTAAAGTTTTGAGCTTAAAATGCGTCAATGACATCAGCTTTTCACTTTGGGTTTGGTTACGAGAGTGTGCAAATTTTATTTGTGTGCAAGGATTGCTTAATCTGTAGTACAACCAAACTGAAATAATGACGAAACGCTTGGTGGTTAAATTGACGAACCGTCATGTTTTTCGGGCTTGTATCTAGAGTAGGCTGTGCACTAATATTTTTTGACATTTGAATTTTCGTTAAATCCCATGCGTTGCGGACACGTTACGTCACAATCGCTCAGGTTAAGCGTGTCAAAATAATTTTCGGCATACCTTTTATCTGCATACCGTGTGTCAGTCTGTCTATCACGATTACTTATTTCAGGAACCACTAATGCTATTGACTTGAAATTTTAGTTTCAATTAATGCTTGCCCAACTTAATTGCAAATGAACACATGAAAAAAAATATTTTTATTTTTATTGCAAAGAGGGGTCAAAATTTTAAAGTGGAGTTACTAGGTCAAGTGGGGTATCATATGAAAGGGCTTCATTTAAACATTATAAAACATATTTTTATTTCATTTTGTGCTACATAGTTTTCGATTTATGGTGTAAAATATCTAAAAAAATACCAAATAATTAGATTAGATAGAGGCTTATGCAGATATTACAGGAAAAATAAAACGATGTTTTCAACTAGCACAATTTATTCGAAATCAGTAACCTTTTAAGGTACGAAACCCTCTATGCGCGAGTCCGACTCGCACTCGGCCGAAAGTTTTTAAATAACAGCCACTTAACTAAAACCTTGTAAAAATTCTGATTTTAACATAATCAAGAATTATAAGAAACAGCAAAAAACAATGTTTTCAAAATATCGAGTAGCACAGTTTTGGAGAGGACTTTTTAACTTTCCAGTCAGGCCTTACGGCCCACTATGCGATCATTATTTTAGAAAATATTAGAGTTGAAAGTATCGTTTTTGCTTTAACAGCGCATAACCAACAAAACAAATACAATATTAACAAACTATAGTACCACCATTAAGACGCTTTTCTTGGATTTCTCTTTCTCTGTGTGGCATGGGGCGGGAGAAGAACTTCACCCCAATCGAGACAACGATTGCAAGTGGACCTACAATTTAAAGTAGATTCCGACACCACTGGTATTTTATCTACATCCCCATGGCCTTTTTATCGTAATCTGTTATCAACGGAAAACAACCATGGGTCGCCGTCGGTGGGATTCGAACCTGGGACCTCTGGATTGTAGGCCGACACGTTATCACTTGCTCCACCGACTACTTGGATTTACAAAATAATTTTTTTTCCGATCTACGGTCCCGAAATTATTCCTTAAATTTGCACAAAAATAATTTTCTTTTTTTTTCATTTTTAAGGAGCTGTATAAAAGTGAAAATAGGATATTTTCCAAATAAAAAGGACAAGCTTCCAAGTGATATCTCATACATCTTAATTTGATAATTTTTTATTTATTTATTTAATTAATTTGATTGTGATTTGTTAAAGCCATAGTTAGTACGGTAGTAACGTACGTGGAGGAAACCATCATTCCTTAAGGAGCGTTCCGGAACAGATATGTTGAAGGCGCGCAAAAGCTGCGAAGAATTAACAGTTCCCATTAAGATGCATCGAACGTATAAATGCCGATCTTGGTAGAATATATGATTGGTCAATTGCGAACAGATTACTTTTGAACCCCGGAAAGTCTCACTCTATCATGTTTTATACTTATCCTCTTGTTTTAAGTAATGCTCCTCAGATAATCTTAAATGGCTCTCCAATGCCAGTCCTAAGTAAAGTAACTAATCTTGGTATTATTTTGGGGCAAGAAATGAACTGCTGTGAAAATGTAAGTGCGAGGATTGGCAAGATATATGCTGGATTACGCAGATTTTGGTTGTCAGCCTATATCATCCCGAGAAGTACTCTTCTGGAATTGATTAAGGCATTGATACTGCCCCATTTTACCTTCGGAAGCATAGTTTTTCCTCACTTAGACAGTCACTGTGCACGTCGATTAGAGGTCGCTTTTAACGACTGTATTAGGTTTATTTACGGACTACAAAGGTTTGACCATATCACACCTTTCAGATTAAGCCTTTTCGGGTGCAGTCTGAAGATTTACCTCAAACGACGAGCGTTGATGTTTCTATTCAAGCTGCTTAAATGGAACAAACAACCATACCTCCTTGAATACTTCCAATTGACAACATCTCAGCGAAATGGAAATTTACTAGTACCGCGTAAATTAAAATTAAATGTAAATTAAATGTAAATTAATTTTAAATATTTTTTTTCTTTTATCCTGTGGATATGGTCAGAGAAAGAAAAGTGAGAATTAATGACAACACCTAAATCTTTGGTTTTGTCAAGTCTAGATAATAAGCATGCATTAATAGTGCAGTTAAAATGTAACGACGATTTCTTGAGTGAAATCGACATAGTAGTGCACTTGTTGATATTCAAGAAAAGGCGATTATTAGAACACCATTTCTGGAAGACGTTCAGGTCAATCGTCAACACCAGAGATAGTATGAAATATTTAAGCGTCGTAAACATAACGAATTTTCGAATTTGAAAAAACAGTATATACATAGTTCATGAAAATAATAAAAAGCAGCGATCCTAAATGGCTACCCTGTGGAACACCAGACAAGTTACAGGGTTTATTAGAAAGAGTTCCACGTAATATTACACGCTAGGTGCGATCAGTCAAATAACAAGATGCCCACATCACAAAGACAGGAGGAAAACCAAAAGCGTAAAACTTTTTAATAAGAATTTTATGGTTGATCCTGTTAAAAGCCTTGCTAAAATCAGTGAAAATACCTGAAAACCTGTCGGTAAGACTCGATAATAGGAATTTAATAGTTAGAAAATTCCAACAAGTTGGCATGCCATGTTGAAAAGAACCAAGGAAACATTTGCAATGCAAATACAAAACATCGCAAACAAGCGCTTCAAATAGTTTAGCAAGGTTAGCGATGAGCCTGTAGTTAGAGATAACGCATTTATTACCTTTTTCGTAAAGGGGTATAATCAACGAAAGTCTCCAGGGTTTAGTAAAAACACCACAATTTATGGATAAATTGACAAATAACATATAACAGGTAACACAGACGGGTAGAAGTACTTCAGAAAGCAAATAGGTATACCATTGGAACAACTGGTAAAACTATCAGCCAAATTAGCCATGTGTTTCAAAACTAGAGCGTCGTCAAGGTCTTTAAACTCAAGAGTAGTCTGTGGAAGCTTCGATAAGTCAATAAAATCCTTAACACTACATAGTATCGCAGTTAACGACTAGGAAAGAAATCTTACGGAAGTCACCAAAGAGGTTAGCAATAGTTAGGGAGTCTCCACTAGCAACGTCACCTAGGCACAAAGAAGATGGATACCCGTCAGATTTACGCTTTGAGTTTACGAAGCGCCAAAGCATTGCTGGGTCATTTTGTAATGCAAGCTGCATTCTATCAAGGCAATTATTATAAGCAACTGAACTGATTACGCAAATTAAGGAAATAGTCGGCATTGCTCCTTCAGTAGGCAAACCTCCTTCAAGTTCTTCAAGTGCTTCAAGTCAGCATCAAACCACGGTTGACTAATTTAGTTACAAAGTTACAGCGATTTAAAATTCAGGACATTATTTCAATTTTTTGGGAGATCCCTTAAATTTGATCGCCAGTGTAATTACATCAGTTGACCATAAATGAATCGGATATTTATCTCAAACATGATTGTGTTCTTATTTTTATGAACATATGTATGTATAAGTAATTACCGATTAGTTTTCACTTTAATTCATTTATTACACTTCTTGTTAAAAATACATATTCATAGAATATCGTAGAAAGGTTATTAAAATCAAGATAGGGGCAATAAAACGGAAATGTTCGTAAGTATTTCCTGTAATCGAGTACAACTGTAATCAAATCTAATCACATTTACCACACCGGCTAGGTCTACAGCTGTACGTCTCTGATACTGCAAAATTAATTAATGTAAATCTGGTTAGTCTAAGAAAGTTGAAAAATTAATTCTCGTATTAGTCTACTATCCGGTAAACCATTATGCAAATATAATAACATAAAAATCTAAAAATATACAGAGAAAATATTACGTCCGAAAGGCTCACTTCACTTATCGAACAAGCATTATCTGAGCAAGCGACAATATGTTGAATAGTGTAAAATAAAGTGTTCAGCAGACTTTAACCGGAATCACGTTAGAAACCTCGAAATTATTGATGGGCTAATATTCTACGTCAATTGATATTCAAGTAAACAAAGTGAGCCTGGCCTGGCCACAGTAATTGAAACACTGACGACATCAGTGCCACAGAAGCCGACACATACCACGACCACATTCAGCCGTAGACAGTTGGGTGGCGGCTCCATGAAAATTTTCACTTATCGCCCAAATGGCGATTGAATGTAGGAAGCAATCATAGCAATAAATTTGCTATTTGACGCCAATTAAGGTTCAATGTGGACAGTTTTATTCACATTCTATCGATTTATAAATAAACTGCCTATCTCAAATATTCCAATGGAAATAGCAACTGAGCGCGCTTGAAGGCTTTGTAAACGAGCAAAAACTGATAAATGCAGATGAAGATGTACGTCTAGGTGGGAAATCTACCTGCTTCCGGTATCTTGGCTTACTTGTCTTTTTGCTGATAGAATAAATATAAACAAATTATAGTACATAGTAACCCTGGGAGCGGTGAAATGCTTTTAAATTATTATTGGACCGTTTAAACGATGAAGACGGAAGTATTACAGAGTGCGGACTTGTAGAAAAGCTTTGCATCAGTATAAGTTATCAGTGCAAACTGGATGATTAGTTAAGTAGCATTACTGTAAAAGATTGAACAAAATAATCATCTTAATTATCACGAACGCAAACATTTATAAGATGAACGTACTTGCTTAATAAATCTTAGCTGATTTCGCAGTCTGGAAAATTTCCTAAGGAAATCTGTTAATGGCTTCTACTGAATTATTACTGCATAACGATGGTTTGAAGTTTTTAAAGGTGTCAAGTCCAGATTACTTGTTTTCGACAAATCGTGAAAGAAAGTTTTCTGAATAGGAATAGGAACTATCTTCTACCAAGTCAGATAACCTATTTTCTGCAATTTTGGACTTGACTCCTTTTACGCAACAGTCATAGATTCTAAAGAAGCGTGTAAACTTAATAAATGGTCTAGAGAGCTGATCTGAATTTATGGAGCATTTTTACAAGTTAGTTTAACCGACGCCGAGCGAGCTTTGTGTAAACATTTATTGGGGAAAACGAGAAATAACTCTTCCTTGAACGATAAAAATTCTTTATTTGACACAAAAAAATTATAATTGTACAAATATTTAAATACTTAAAGAACCAAAAAAATTCAAAAAATCACACAATATATTAAATTTCTCTGTAAAGGTTAATGAAAGAAAACTTTAAGGCAAAAATCTGTAAAAAAGAAAGTACAAACAAATTTTAAATGTCTGCAAGTGAGTGTTAGCTCTAAGAAAAGTTTCCCATTAAATTTTTAAAAAAATTTCCGAAACTATCCCTACGAACGAACAAAATTAACCAAAACCGAAAAAATCAAACTAGAATATTGTAATGTAAATGGGGGCTCTTCGGCCTCGACGGATTAATTAAGACACTTATATTTTCAATAACGAATGTTCACAATTTTATTCATTTCAATTAATTAGTTCGTTTAACAATTTCCGTCATTCATTTTCACCACACCAAGTCACCACAGTTTCGAGTCGGCCTTGACTTCATACGGCATCTGACGTTTTTCTGGTTTCCGAAATTCTGGACATGCGCATTGCACAGCTTGATTTCGTTTTCATCACGTAGCCTATGAAAGACTACAGTACATGTTACACTGCCCCCTCTTAGAACTGTTCGTCCGAACAGTTGTATCTCCTTGGAATGGCTTTAATCGGTCAATGTGCACGATCTTCATTTTGTATTTTGGTCCCCGCTGTATCCTGTAGGATCTTGTAGGGTCCTTCCCACTACTGTTGAAGCTTCGGTTACTTTCATTTTCGTCGTCGTGGGTTAAATAGCCAGACGCGGTCTCCTTCCCTGAATCCGCTAGAATTAGCTCTGATGTCGTATCGTGTTTTCATTCTGTCGCTGGATATCTTGAGGTGCTCTCTTGCCAGTTGATGGATTTCTGCGAGACGCTTCCGAAGTATGGTAATGTACTTTTCAGTGTTTTGAGTATCTTTCTCAAGTGTTCCGAACTTCAAATCACTGGGCAGTCGAATCTGTCTTCCAAACACAATTTTAGTGTGTGTCCCTTAGAATAAAGGGACATTCGGACAGGAAAGGACATCATTCGGAAAAATGTAAGCATTTTGCTATATGTGGTAGAATCCAAGCGATGTGTGCGTTTAGAACATGAAAGTAGTAAAATTATGCTTGTATACAGGAGGGGCCAACTCATTTTGATAATATTTTAAATTAGGTGTTTTTAAAATATATTCTTATAACACTTTTAATATAATATAACTTTGCCCGATCATATTTTATTAATTTACTTAATTTTACTATTTAAAAACACTTTGCTTATGCCCCCAAATATTTCAGTACTACGGAGACGACTTTGATTTCAAGGCGACATTCGGTCAAATTTGACATTTCAGGCGACATTCCCCCTTAACCCACTCGCCACTTGGTCAAAAAGCAAAAATGCTTATCACACGTACAGGGTTTTACTTAAGATAGCCTTTCCTCTCGTTCTTTATTCTAAGGTCTGCCCTGTTGAGTTATGGACGGCTGTTCGATAAGCTAGTCGAAATATCGGAATGTAGCTATCCCAATCCCACTTCTGACACCAATTGTAATGTAAATGGGGCTCTTCGGGCTCGACGGGTTAATTAAGACACTTATTTTCAATCACGAATGTTCACAATTTCACTTCACTTAATTAGTTCGTTTAACAATTTCCTTTACACATTCTCTTTAAAATACACTGTTTCACTTTACGAATTACAACTTATCATTTCGCTGGTTAAAATACAACTCACTACTAGGCTGCTACTCAGTCCTATTTATATTACTTAGCTTAATTCTAGAAAGTTCAGCAACTTAGTTCTAGCAATTTCCGTAATTCATTTCCACCACACCAAGTCACCACAGGTTCGAGTCGGCCTTGACTTCATAGCTTTACCTTTAGCATGTTTTAACAATTGTCAATGACGTTTCCAAGCTGCTCCCATCATCCTCTCAGTTCTACGATCATAATATGTGGTTTGCCCTTTCCGCAGCACTTACAGCAATTCCAAAGCGACGGGACCCTGCAAGTCTACGTTATTCACCGTGAATGACTAGACTTCCATTCCGCACGGACGATAAAGGTTGCCAGGTGCAGTTGAATGTATCGACCTCCGTTGCTAGGACCTCTAGACGTAATCGTCTCCACAATCTGGCAACAAAGTGATTCTTAAGTGCACGTGTGTGTGTGTACTTGTGGGTCGGTATGTTGTTGCGCAGATTCAATCCGCAAGCAGTACAGATGAAAGGTTGACTTAGCAAGTGTTAGGACAAAGCTAATTAAAAATACTTTGCCCCAGCAAAAACAACATTCTTGGTTTGTCGAATGATGCGCAAATAAGCGGATATGCGAACATGATTTAAAATGTCACACAAGGTCGAGCTAGTGAAGTACCTGTGGGACAAAGTCTCTTCTCAACCACAAACCGTGCAGGTTCGTCGATAGAAGACACAAGACTATGATAGAGCAGTATGAAGGCTACATCAAATTCTCTGTAATTAGACGAATAGCAATAGATCTATTACTTATCATCCCCATGACTCCCAAATCAAACCAAAGACATACGCACCATCTGTTAACACCTAAGTAATCCGCATGATTAACTCCCGCGAAGAGATCGCGTAGCCGACGCGAAGTAAGTATACTGAATCTCGCGTGCGGTGTTCTTTTCTCTTCCCTTCAACGTTTAATTGCGTGCCGTGAGGTTTATCAATGTGTTCCTAGGTGCACCAATGATACCTGTAAGAAACGTTAGTCACTACTGAATCTACAAATTGCTGAGAATTCCGATCAGCCCAAGTTCAATCAACGGCAAATGGAATGTTAGTTTGATTCTGCTCAGGTCGTAATCATATCGATCAGATCTTTGGACCAGTCATGCAGATATGGTGGAAGGACTGAGAGCAGTCAAGCCCTCTTACGACGACACTGGCCATGAACTTACCCATAGTTGCGAAATTAAGTTATCCTTGCAACACTGGCTGGAATACCCATATCTGAAAGGGACGAAATTTTTCGATCACGTCTGTAAGACTAAGTCTACCCAGTGCTACTGGCCTCTTTTCTGCAACTCATATTCTTCTCCTCAAAAGTCGTCAACGACCTTCGCCTGCAAAAATAAAAGTTAAGATGTAAAATAAGACAAAAGAAAGTCTTTTAGTCAGTACTATGATAACTTACCTAAGTTAAAGGTAATAATTATTGAGATATTACTTAAAAGTAATTTTCTTTTATGATGTAACCAAAGCCCAGGGGACAACCCTATTATGTATTATTTCAAGTACGAATAATTTGAACAAAATAAGAATTATTCAGAACAGAATGCTTACATCTTACTAATATAAAGTCGCAATGTCTGTTTTCATGTAATTCATAAAGATATGCAGAATTTTAATTATAAATGATGTAAAGAACAAAACGTCACGCCTTGCGTGCGCAATCCAGAATTTTTCAAAAAAGGGAGATAAGATAATATATGCGTTAACCTAAATGTAAACGTAATTGAGTCATTGTAAGCTAATTCAAGCCTACGTTCCCAGCGTGAGTGGAATTAATTAGCATGGATATCCATCCCTGTTTATAATGTGAAACAAACTTTATTTTAGGGACTAGCAACCCCCTAGACCTATACTACCCTTGCACTTACTTCTATTGTATCTACGATTTTTGGATCAGTTATTAAAAGTAAGTTGATGAAATATCTTCAAACTAACCATATTTTCAATGGTCAGCTTTTAAGCTGCTCTCCCTACTGTGGATTTACTAAACTTCCTTACGGAAAGCTGGAATTACTTCCCCCTTAAATTGTAGGTCCACTTGCAATCAATCGTTGTCTCGAATCAGGCAAAGTTCTTCCCCGCACCATGCTCGACAATAGATTCCGGGAAATAAAGACACACGGAAAGAAAAGTTCTAGAATTTTTAGAAGAAAATTCCAGAAAAAATTGCGGTTTTCAAATTTAATTGTGTTGCAGCTAGAAGCTACTTTAATAACTGTCACCCATTCTGCTTAATAACTCTGTTATAAACTTCGTAAATGTTGTCAGGAACCTGGGTCTAATCATGAATAAGACACTGTCCTGGGAGCAAAATGTTGACTCAATTATTGGTAAAATTTATGGTAGACTACGTAGTCTTTGGTTTTCTGCATAATTTACTCCACAATTAACAAGGCTAAAGTTGATTAAGTCTCTGCTAATTCCACTGATAATGTTTGGGGTGGAGATTTATGGTTGTTTGGATGCTGAATCTTCCCGCAAACTTAATGTAGCATTCAATTCCTGTGTACGATACGTATATAAATTACGTCGTTACGATCACGTGTCCTCTTTTTCTAGTACGCTTTTGGGTTGTAGTTTAAACCAATTCATTAAATATCGTATAGTGGTTTTCCTTCGTAATTTGATGATGTCTGGGCGGCCGGAGTATCTCTTTAGCAAGCTTTCTTTTGCAACCTCGTCAAGGACAAGAGCACTTATTCTACCTAGATTTACGGTCTTGCAGTCGAAAAGATCATTCTTTGTTCATGCGATCAGACTTTGGAACTCTCTGCCCTCGGATTTGAGACGCACAGCTGCAATGACTACTTTCAAAAGTAAAGCCTTAGAGCACTTCAAAACCAACTAAATTTTTCTGAACTAAAATACTCCTTTGTTTTCCGCGGTTTTCAATTTCTTTCTTTTTTTTTTATTTCTTTAGTTTTTTTTTCTCTCTTCTCTTTGTCGATGGCAGTTTAGAAGGAGAAATTTAAGTTATTTCAACAGAACAGTTCCTTAGTTAGCATTTTTTGTAACAAATTTATTTTTCAGTCTTTCCTTTTTATTACATCTTTTGTAAAGTTAATGGATTTTTGAATTTGATTTTTTGTACATTTTAAATATAAGTTTTGTCAACTTAAATGTACTGAAATAAAATAGTATTGAATTGAATTGAATTGTAATTTAACGGAACAGAACTGTAAAATTTCCTGAACAATAAGTCCCCCAATTTTCTGAACAATAAGAACCGTAATTACGGTTATTTCAACAATAATTATGTATTATAAGGTCATTTTTTCCTAAATCGTTCAACAAATTTTATGAGTCACAATAATTTTTAGGGGGCTGTCCCGTAAAAATTGCCTATGACCAAATTAAAAACCACTGGAAGGATCAACAACCACGGAGCTTTCGCAGCGTTTCTTGTTGATCGGTATAATAATAAAATAGTTAACATTAATAATTAAATATTCTTAATAATCCATTAATCCAAGAAAAATTGCGGTATACAACAAGGTTCAATTCTTTCACTAACTTTGTTTCTCCTTTTTAATATCCACTTCTTTTGCAGTTTATTTTAAAGCAAACATGCTTGCCCAGAGCCCAGACTATTTATCTTTATCACGTACAATTGTTTGGGATTAGAAATTAGAAATCAATCAAAATTGTTACTATCCTTGTTTGCAGCAGAACAAATCATGTGATGTTTACTGCTCCTTAAGAGGATTGGTACGTGTAGATAAGTGAAAAGGTCTCCTGAAGAGTAGAAGTGAACCGATTTTTTTGATTTTTTTTATGTGAGGGACCAAAATTATAGAATTTTTTTTGTGTGTGCAAAAAGTTCAAAATGGCGACGCCGAGCAGGGTCCAAAATTCGGTTCAAATTTTACTTCAATGGAGCTGTTGGTATTGGTCTGCAAAAAAAATCAAAACAGTTTCTATAAGATAACAGTTGTGGCTTCTATCTAAACCTCAATTTTCGAAAATATCTTGAGCAATAAAAAACGAAAAAGTTTTCGATTTTATTCGCCAGACAAAATACTTTTTTCGCGAATTTGTCTATTTTTGGAGGTTCAGATAGAAGTGATATGACTTGAGAAGCTGTGGTTAAAATTTCAGCTCGATTGAACTAATACTCTTTGAGCAATCTCACTTCAAGTGGTAAAAAATGCTGTTTCGAGATAATTGCTTTTAAACTTTGAACAACAGAAAAATTGATGAAAATCAAGGATTTTTCTACTCACACACTACATATAGCCTTCTTCTTCCTCGTATACACCTAAACGATGAAAAGAATTTAGAGTCGTATACAAGATCGATGCGATCGCGCGAATCTACCTAATACTATACATAAACCTACGTATTAGTTTTGAGTGATGGAATTGGAATATCGTAAAATCGATTTAGGTACATGTTCTTAAGAACCTGATGAACCAATTTATGAAATAAAAAAATATGGAAAAATTCTTTTTTTCACGTATCAACCCCCTAAAAAAAGATGCAGCCCTCAAAATACATATTTCTGTCCCCTACCCCCTGTGGAGCATAGAACAGTAGCAGAATTTCACTCGATTTAGTGAGAAAATTGCAAGTGTATTCTCCAACGGCAAATCCCAGTAGCTCTTTAGCATAATCTGGTTTCAGCATGGATGACCACCGGTTGGATTTGAACCTGCGACAATGGAAAACTAGCACATTATCCTTTGAACCATCGACGACACTTAAGATACAAATAATTCTTATTTTATACCCTTAATTCTTTCCTGCCAAGACCGCATAATAGCATTAAAGGTCATACCCTAAGTCTTGTTATCATAGAATAAAATCGGTGAAGAGTAAGTCTGGCTAGCGTAATCAGGGTCTTGTAACAGAACTTTATCAAACCATTTATTTATTTTTTCAGCAATTATGCGACCGACGAAAAAAGTGACTGGTTTTCCTGTTATCTATGGTTCAATACCTAATAACCCTGATTATTTCGAAGTGGTGGCTTTAGAAACCTAGAATAAGTGTTTTTTAGCACATTTTCAGTTATATATCTATATAATCAATTCATCAAAAATTCTGAAGAAAATTTTTTTGGAATCCTTAAAAATGGCCCTTTCGAAAGATACCCAACTCGGTCACAAAAATAAAATTTATTAAAAATTTTGAAAACTATGTATATCCAAATTTTACATTCTCACGTAACGTCGTCTTCGAGAACGACGTCTGTGGCAGACAGACGGACAGATGCATATAAGGTTCCATTTCTTTTCTATTGAGGTACGGATCCCTAAAAGCATGTAACTTGTTGTTTTACGTTAATTTGATTCGCAATTGTTAAAATAATTACATAATTATTAAAATATGCAAATTATAGACCTTTTCTTATAACGACCAAATTATGAAGGATATAAACGCAGAACAAATTCACACTGGCACACATCGTTTAGTATAAACAAAATCGAAAGCCAGGAATTCTTAAAATTGCGCTGACCGACCTAGTGAATCAGTGGCGGATGTTTTTGCCTAGAATGTGTTTACTCAATTACTTTAGTTTGAACAAGAAATTAAGCCCAGTTCTTCTTGCTAAATGTGAAAATAAATTACACAAAATGTATTTATTTATAAAATACCATGCAAATTTCAAAATTACAAAACGCGATGGAATACAAAATCTCTTTGGAGTGTAAAGAATGTGGACAAATCTGAAAATAACTAAGACAAAATTAAGTCCTGACGCTAAAAATGGGAGACTGGCTGGAAGTTATTTGTGTATAGAAACAATAGGTATGCATGCCTAAATAAATATTTTCATTGATGGTTTCGTGACCAAAATAGAATACTCTGGAGACGCCTCCATGTCTCACAAAATAAGATTGGAATTTGAGAACGGAATCAGGATGAAAATAAATTGATGATTCAAATTATCTTGTTTAAGCAACCCTTTCTAATTAACATTTCTGAAAGGTATATTTTTGTTAACTCGATTTTACGCATTTATTTATATCACATTGATAACGTTGGTCGTACTAATTGAGGCTGGTCGATTGAGGCTGGTCGATTAATGAAAACACTGACAATAAAATTGTCAAAAACGCGAAATATGTGACTTTGTAATTTTCTGCCAAGCTTGTGCTATATCCTCATAGAGCATCATAATCATCGTGAAACAAACTGACCTAATACTGTACACACACAGCTATGTAAATTATTAATAAATAGTTACCTAATTACCAATTAGTATTTAATCATCATTTAGTTAATTAATAATTTGTAGCACTGTGGGTCTAGGTTATTAGTTCAGTTTGTTTCACGAGGATGATGCTGCTCTATGAGGGTATAGCACAAACTTGACTGAAAGGAGTTTAAGGGTATGAAAAAGGAGTTAAGTGGTCACACATTTCGCTTTTCTGACAATTTCATTGTCAGTGTTTTCGTTAAGTTACCAACCTCAATTAGTATGACATTCAGCCACACCTTAAATGATGACAATCAACTCTTTGCCAATGACGTTTTGAAGAAATAGCTCAAACGTAGCTTTTGAAATTATGTTTTATGAATTTTATTTTTATTGAATACATTCTTCTTCTCTCAAGTAGCACATGACGCAGTTGATCTTCAGGCCTAATATTTTTACAAACTTGGTTGAATTCTAGATCATAAATTATCCATAATCATAAATTGTTTGATTCATTTTTTGTTCATTATGTGGTTCTAATTACGATTAGTATGGGAGTAATTTATTTTAATTATTAATTTAGGAGGGCAATGTGTCTAGGGTATTAGATGTTATAGGGGTCGAATACATATAAGTTTGAATAAAACAACATTAAAAGACATCGGTTCAGCGGTTCGGAATTCAGTTCGACCAGTCGTAGATGATGTCCGTTGGTCTATCCGTCCATACTTCCACCATCCCGAACGGTTTAACTGATTAAGCGGAACACTTACTTTAGCACGAATAGAGAGATGAAAAATCGGGCAACAAGAAGTAGGTGATGACGTAAAACATGAAGTAAAATTTGATACTTATCATTTTTTCAAACTTATAAGTCTGTTAGAAATTATAAGAGTCGAAAACACCTTTTATTAGTATACTAAAGAATTTATTATAAAGTCGTCGGTGGAGTAAGTGATAACGTGTCGACCTACCAATCTGGAGGTCCCAGGTTCGAATATTACGGAAGACGACCTGTGGTTGTTTTCTGCTGACGACAGATTACGACAAAAAGACCGTGGGGATTGAAGAGAAAATGTCAGTGCTTCAGAATCCACTGTAAATTCTAGTCTACTTGCAATCGTTGTCTTGAATCGGATAAAGTTGTTCTTCCGCTCCATGCCACACGAGGTGTTACGTGCACTAAGGGGACAGAGAGACAACATTTATTAAAGATAGATACCGAAAACTTCTCTATATAATTCAAAAATTTTAAAAGTCTTAACTAATGAATAAACAATAAAACTCTAAATTCAAAGAGAAAAAACGAAGAATTTTGGAAGAGAAATTCAAAAGGAAGGATTTTACAGAGGCATTCCTTATGATAAAAAAGAATATTTTATAATTGAACTCTTTAACAAAAGCAGCACATTGAATATTAGGAGGAAGATTATTGCACAAACGAGAGGCTTGAACAAGGTACGACACTTCATAAGTAGTCTACGCGATGTTAAGCATTGAAATTGCTCAAACAGGTAGAGAGACTTTCTCTTATGAAATTATTTAGGATAAGAAAACTATCATCTTTCGTTTTAAATATACTTCAAAAGAGTAGGTGACTATATACAATTTGTAAGCAGATATATAGTCAATAAATAAACAAATCGCACAAAATCATTAAATACTACCTCTAATATACCCCTGCAAATAGGGTTGAGTGTAGGAACAATTAAGCTTCCATAGGTAAAATGCAATAGCAATAACGCCCTAACAGCTCGTAAACATCAGCGGGTAATCAAAGCCTTCTTATACCATCATAAATTTTTAGAAGAATATATTTCATGTAATCGGAGAAGGGCAGAATAGTATTAAACTTGTCTCCCAAGTTAGACAACTATCTACAAGGACAGGATCGTGTTATTAAGAGATATCACGGGTACATCATCACTTACTAACAACGAACTAGTGTGAAAGTCAATACACTGTGATTTACCAAGATTAAGCAAAAGACGGTTTTCTTCAAACCACGTATAAATTCTTGAAACGTCATTATTTATACTGCATATGTAGTCCTCAATCAGTTCCATAGGTCTGAATAAGTACATCATACAGCAGACAGATCACTGTTATATTAACAAAATAATAAGGGGCTAAGAGTAGAGCTTTGGGGTACCCCACTAAGCCAAGGAAGTGGATTAGGTATTCAGTTTCCACTTTTATCCCGCTGAAAACGGTTATGCAATAAATCGCCAATTAATTCAACAGCTATTAAAGCAAAAGTTGCAGCGTAATTTATTGAGTAATTTTACATGATTGACACTGTCAAACGACTTGGAGAAGTCAAGTAAAACCAAAATGGCAACATGTCCAATATCTACAGCTTTACGTAGATCAGAACTAACGTTTAGTAAAGCAGTTTCGCACGAAAATCAGACTGGAAACGAATTAATAAATTGTTTTGCGTAAAAAAATATTAAACTTGTAAAGTCATTATTTTTCCAAAACCTTAGCAGTACAACTCAGAATACTGATGATGATGATGCGGAACACAATCGTAAGAAGACTTCTTGAGTATAGGAACAACGTGAGCAATTTTCCAACTGTTAGGGAAACAAGAGGGGGGAGGGGAGGGGGGGTATCTAATTTTATTAAAACAATTTTAAGGAGCTATACAAAAAAAAATATCAACAAATGCATGTACATAAAATATGATATATTATCCAATTAAAAAATATGGTCATATACATTTTAGGTTATTTCTTTTAATATTCCAGTCAAATTTCCTCCCCCCCCCCCACCACCACCCCCGCCCGTGCCCGGGCCTCCTAGTCGGACTATGATATTAAGGAAGTATGGTAACAAAAGTTTAATACCATCGAGCCAACGCATTAGATTTAATCGCATAAATCGCTATGCAGAGTTTATTATAATTAATTCACCTAAGCAAAAAGGCTATTCAAAAGTAATTCAAGGCTATTGTTAAAAGTAATAGAATCATGAATGAGAATGAGATTTTGAAAATCCAGATTTCCGTGGATATACACGTTTAAATTACCTCCGTTCTGTCTGTTCGCACAGACGCACTTTCAGAACGACCATAACAGTTCAACCGATAGAGCACGAAATTCTGTTATCATTTGCTCCACTAACGACGTCTTTTAATTAAGCAAGTTTTATTCTTATTACAAAGCAAATTAATATTAACAAAGATAGAAACTTTTCAATTAAATTGTAGATACGTCATGAGTTAAGATGTCATTTTCGGATCGATGAGAAACGAAAGGAAATACATGATCTTCCTTCTACTCCCTAGGAGTTATGGAGGTTTAAAATTTTTTGTTGGTGTTTTGTAACATACTGCAACTATGTCAAGGTCAATCGAAACAACGCAGGCCTGGTGGTCGTTACTATATAGTAAAAAAAAACTTTTCTGGGATAGTGGATCTTTTTTGTGGCCGTCCGCCTGTCCGTCAGTCTGACATAATATGTAAATCGTCTTGAAAATATTGAAATGCAAATAGTGGGCAACTATTAATTTTACTCATGATTGTGGGGTATCGTTGACTCCTTCCTTGACTTTATGCATGTTAAGGGTATATTTTTTTTTAATTACGCTTTTAGAATACATGAATATGCTTTTTACCAATTCAATTAGTATAACGTTTATAAGCCAAAAAATACTATTCAAGTGTTGTTCGTCTGTTACCAGCTGTTGTTTAATATAAGAATTAAATATTTTATTCCAAAACTATGATTTGCATTTACTGCAAATGTAACTGATCAAGATTTACTAAAAAATTATCAGGATCAGTAAATTTTAAATTACCAATGGTTTTATACCAATTTTGGATCAGTGAAATAAACCATGACCGGGCGATCACAGAGCCCTCAAAAAATGATCCGAGGACCAATTTCATTATCTATATTAAATGTAAGAAAATTAATCCTTCATTGATTGAAATAATATAACAAGCAAAAATTTTCTTAATACAAAATGTAAATTTCATTTGGCGCTTAACGTAGGGCCCAAGCTGCATCAGGAATCGGAACCACAATATATCCACTTAATCGTAATTGTCAAAAAAATTTTATCAGTTTTCAGTGATCCTATTAAGAAGACTTAAGTAAGTTTATCTTCATACTTTCAATTTTACCGATTATTTCACTACTTCAATCCAGTAAAAACCAACGTACAAGTTTTCTAAAATAAAAATTTTATGCAAAAAGTTCGTATGAACAGGAAAATCCAGAAAACACTCAATTGAAAAACGTAAAAAAGCAAAGTTAAGGCTTAAGCAGAATTACAAGCGGCAAAAATGCTTCCACACATCCCTTTTAGTTTGCATATAAATCAGTCCACACTTCATGCCTCTGCAATAATTGGATACCGACAAGCCATGACTACATGTGTTAAAGAAAAAATTAAAAAAGATTTTAATTATAAACTCAATGACTCAACAGAAAAAAGAGAAATCAGACTTGCTAGCGCTTTTCGTTAACCAGAAATGGATAATACAAATACACAACAATTAACAACACCAGCTCTAAGTTACTTTAAGAAATTGTCAAGATCTTATTACGGAGCCCCACAGAAGGGCACTCTAATCGCCCAGCCAAGCCCAAGTGATATCTTTGCGACTGGCAGCTTTAACGAAATTGCATAAAATTACGATCTTGGCGATATTCTGAAAGATCGTGATAGTGCCGCTCAGTGCTGGGGCCCTGCTTGCTGAAGTCGACAGAAGAAGCTGATCATAAGGAATCCGAAATGCATCCGAAAATGAATCCGCGCAAGTCTTGCCGACCGATCTTAACAGACAGTATGGTACCGAAATGATCAGAGCCGCATTCAGTGATCGTTGTTATATACTTGATTGAACATGTGTTGGTTATGAAATGTGCGCACGATCGTCTTGTAAGAAAATTCTTTCTTCACTAATACAAGATGGAGAAGCTTCCCCGAGACTGTGTGAGTCTCATAGACTTGAAACATTATTTAAGAGTTTATCGTTGTGGAAACGATCATTAGGGAATAAACCGATCAACGTCGGTTGCACAAATTGCTCAAATATTTTACGCGCAAATGAAGCGCGTAGTGTATAGATGCATTTGCTGCAGCGGGAAGTATTATCGCAATCTATAATATCTCGAGGCTACATTGTCAATAAGGCTTTGAACGAACCGATAAGATACTTATTTAACTTACAAATTAAGCCTCTTCTATTCCGTTTGTTACATAAATAAATATAACTCGTGCCGTATTTAAAAATGGAAATGAAACTCCATTGATAAATCGCGAGTAGAATTTTATGCAGGTTTGTGTGTAAAATAACTGAAAAGAATCTGAAAGTGATGTATGTAGAAATACATTTACAAAAAATGTCGAAAACACAAATCTTTTTGTGTTTTAAATTTAAATTTGTTTACTATGTATGTATATGTTCAAAGGAGGATTTTTCTCATTACAATAACTATAAGTACATAAGTATTTAGGAATGATATTGTATGATGAACAAAATTATACATGCGAGTAAATGGGTGAAAATTCCATTTCCATAGTTATCTACCAATTTATTATTTATAAAATATTATGATTTGGTTAAATACAAAAGCAAAGCAAGCATCATTTGTCGACTTCATCTCCTGCTTTGGAAACGCATTTTTCTCATCGGTTTGGGATGTTTTTGATCCCGGCATCGTAAAATGAAGAGGGTTGTGTTAGGAGCCAATTACACATGAAGGTCTCCACTCTTGCTCGTCCTGGAATAGTTGTCCTCGCAAGTGCTTGTTTCAGCAGTACAAATAGATCGAAATCGCAGAGCTATAAGCTAGGTAGTCCTCATTTCCCCTAATTCTTGGCAAATTAATCGTGAAGAATGGAGCTGAGCGTTGTCGTGGAGGAAAATGACGTTTCGTATCGATTTGTCGGGGCGTTTCGAACGATAATCGTTCCTCGACTTATTCAAAAGCTTACAAGATATAAATCTACAAAACGCAATTCCAGTCGAAAAAGCAGTTGCAATCACTTTGCCAGCTGACAGCCGAGTTTTGGCGAGCATCTTTCTCACTTCAACCCGTTCACGTCCTTCCTTATGCCAAAAAAAGACGCGAGCCCTTGACAGCGTTTGCCTACCAAACTGTGCATTCAATCTTTTCAAAATTGCAACAGGTTTTACTCCTTCTTGAGTAAGAAATTTAATAATAATGCGTTGTGCAGCTGTTGCTGCGAAATCCGGACAACTGCTGGCAAACCGGTTTGAACCGGTTGATCGCCTACTCTCCCCTCTTCTGACATCCCTACCTGTGCCTCCTAAGAGCCTTCGCTTAATCTATTTAAACTTACTCGCTGAGAAGCAAAAGTCTTGTCTGTATTTGATACACCCTCGTACGATTATTAGTTACGTAAGCACTAAGGGGGCTCAAGTCAAACCTCTGCATACTTTAGTGAGGTTATTGCAAATAAGTCAAAAAACTACTAACGAAATTTGTGAATGGCCCTTATGTTTCTGATCGTTTAATTCAGTACGACCGTGTCGACGATCGAATGTATGTCAGATTCAATGCCAAAATTCTAATAATAATTTTGAGCAAATATTAAACAGTTCTATGGTAGTTGGTTTTATCTAAAACACACCTCTAACTCAATTGAGAACAACTTGCCTTAAATATGCTTCAACTCAAGTTGCAAATTCATCACTTTGTCCTGTTAGAATGCGAACGCGTATCATGTACTTGCGCAATCGAAGTCTCAAAGTTTTATAATCGTTGAATTATGTATGTACAAAATGTCAGTTTAAAAGTGATAAAACCTTTGTATATAGAAATATAGTTTTTATGGGCGAAGCTTTGTCAACTTCCCGATAGATGGCTACATTCGTTAAAATTGCCAAAGTTTTAAATTGCTTAAATGTGCCGTACTGAAGATTGCTCGAGATTATTTTAAAATTGAATAAATCGGTTATTCTTTTCAATTTAAATTAACTTTAAGGAAAGTTAAAAAATTTGTATAGTTTGACCTATGCTGCCGTCTATGGAAAAGTTAATTAAATGTTGGTTACAACTACCGTTGCTAGTTGCTTCCATTGCAATCAATAAAATCAGGATTATTGCTCCACAGCCTCTACTGAGTCGAGTTAAAGTATTAATTAAATCCTTTACAATGCCTTCTATGACTTTCCGTTAGTACGCTTCACCCATAGTTTAAACCCCTTTCTCAGAGGGATGGAGGGACACCTTTGTGAGAGACTCCCGTCAGACCATCACCGAAGCAGGATGATGTCCACGTTGAACATTTGGAACAGCATTTTTCAATTTTTTTGAAGCCTTAGCATAGAGTTTATAATTTTGCTTGTTGAAAACCTCTTTCTCTCTCTGTGTCCCCGTAAACCTTTGTGGGGCATGAGGCGGAAGAAGAACTTCACCCAATCCAATTTAAAGTGGATTCCGAAACAGTGACATTTTCACTACAACTCCCATGGCATTTTTATCCTGATCTATTGTCAGCAGAAAACTGCCATAGGTCGCTGCCGAGTTGGCAGACCGACATGTTATCACTTACTCCACCGACGATATGAGGCCTACCTATCGATATATGGGCCCTACGCATCGTTTATTTGCAACCCTAACGGAGAAGACAGGAAAGAAGAGATTTAAAAAAAAAAATTATCAACACTAACAATTGTAGATCATCGAAGCGTAGAATGGGATGGTTCCCGATGTTGTTTCGAAGAAATGATCGTTGATATTGATGTTAAATACGGTCCAGTACTCGTTCGCTGCATCAATTTTTCGAAGGTTCTGAAAAAGCTTATAGGCAAATTGGCAATCTTCTTGTCATTATGAAAGTTCAATTTTAAAACTTTTCATGGAAAAGCACAATTTCGGTATCCTAGTTCTTCTTGATTTTTTAAAGCCTTCGACAGTATTGATCATAGTATCCTCCATTAAGAGCTTGAAACCCAATAAAACTATAGTAACTGAGCTACTTCTTTGATTAGTTTCTTATCACCACTAGCAGATTGCAATTGGTACTCTTTTTCGAATGCATCGAGTGTACCGGTTGTATTCCATGAGGTACAGTACTTGGCCCATTGTTAAGCCTTCTACGACATGAGCTACCGGTATTACAAATTCGAGTCTCTATATGTTAAAATAGGCACATATTCGCGCAGAAGCTGGGGAGTACAATAAGCATGCTGCCATAAACTTTTTGGAAACAGATTGTACAATATGGTCTTTCCATGATAATCCGTATTCAAGCTTTTGGTTTTTTTGAGGTACAGCTTATTCTGAATAGGGTTTTTATTTTTTGTTCGAAGGTTATGTAGTAAAAAGATAAGAGGGTAGGGAGTGAGCCAGGTGCTATCTTTAAGGATGCTGGAACCACACACTCGGGGAGGACCAAACTTCCACGGAGCCTGCATATTCATGATAAAAGAACGACGCGGCATTAAAAAAAATTATCTTCCCTAGCTTAAAGAACACGTCACTTGGATGAGATAGTTAGCCCTTTCTACAGGGTACATTCCCTACTCTTTTCAGGAAACCATTATTCGAAATCCCCACTCAAAACGACAGAATAAATAAAATCCATTTTCCACTCCCTGGGTGGCACCTGGCTCAGGTCTCTATCCTCTTATCATTCATTTACATGACCTACCAAAAAAACGCGACTCCGAACAAGCTATATCCCAAAAACTCCCAAATAGGGAGTATATTTGCCAATTAGGGAAACCCCCGCTCTACCCCTATTCAGACAGAACGAAGGGTATCTTCGTGTTTAGCACTCTTGAAAACGAGGGAAAAAAACAATTTCGTAGCTATCCCGATTTTTCCAGCATTAAGATCACAGCTGCATAACTTTTTGGTACTAAATAATGAAATTCTTTAAAAAAATATTCTTTCTCAAAGGCGTCTTGCAATACTACGATTTAAAAAAGCAGTGATAGATCGGTCTTTAAAATAGTCTTTTATTCTTCATTTAGTCAAGCATTTGGACGCTTCTAAAATCGACGTCGTCAGTTCTCTCTGATTCATTAAATATCTTGTAAAATATAGAGCAATTAGCTGTTGATTCGATGATTAATTATATATAACTAGGGCGCTACACATTGCGTTATTAACGAAAAAATAGCAAAGGTTACAAAATACACCCTTGTCTCATTCCGTTCAAATGTAAATTGCAGAAAAATTTCTTTAGTAACGAACTAAAGCTGCCACTAATTTATTTTTCGTAAGTATTGGAACATAAACATACACATATATGTATCAACATTAAACTCATGAATGTTCTAAGAAAGTTGCCACACAACTATTAAATTAATCGAGGATATTTCCCCGAGGCCACAATTCTTGCAGAATTGCCATTTACTTGCATCTCATATTAAACTGACATGGGTGGTCATTACTTGGATAAGTTTCTCGATAGACATTTTGTCACCAGCGCGCTTGCTAGAACATAAATTAATTCCCCGAGACTGCAAAGTGACTGACATACTAATGGAATCTGACAAGCCCCTTAAACTTGTCAATTTGCTTCATTTATCATAGCTAGCAGGTGGCCGCTTATGTTCGCTGATCACAGTGCGGTAACTATGACATTTTTATTAACGCAAGACACGCATTTCAACTTCTACTGCGCAACTTTACGTAAAATTACATCGGTGGAAGCCTTGAAACACGCTCAAAGTTCAAAAACCCTTTAGTTTTGCGCGCATGTTTGCATGACGAGCAATTGATTGAATCAATTCAATATTTAGAGAATGATCGATGCAGAATAATTCCCACTTGTTAGTTGCGGACGTAAAACGGCGTAGAAATAAATCATAAATTAGGTCAAAATCTGCAGCTCTCAATTTTCGATCTATGTACGTCTGCGCGGTGGGAAAAATTAAGAAGAGTCATCGTGTACAATTAAAACCCTTACTAATAGTTTCCACACACGTACCATATATTAATTGATTTGTATTTTATTAGTTGCTGATATAAATTTACACAAGTCGTTCGAAATTCAGCATTTAACTCGTACTTATAAACACAAACTTTTCTTAATATTAAGGTAAAACGATTCTCTCTTAATATTAACAAATGTCCTTCCTGAAAATAATCTAATATAAGCAACGCGTCAAAGTAAACTAATAAAAAGGAGGCCACACTAAAGCCCACATTTCAATTTTAAGTACCGCGAAACCCTAACTCAGGTTCTGTCCGAAAAAGACATTAAAACTCCAAATAAATCTGATGTCTCAAGAAATGCATAAACATTTTTACAATTATATTCAAAACAGGAGCGAATAAACTTATAAACCGCTGAGTGTTTTAAAAATATTCCTTTTTGTTTAAAAAATTTTCAAGGAGAACATTAAGTGGTTATAAAACGAGAGAACATAAAACTCAACCCCATATGGTCAGTAAAAATAAATCAATTCGTGCCTCCTCCAAAAATGCTAATTTTTAGTCGCAATATGTAGCTATTATAGTTAAAAACAAAACAAAATCAAGTAGGAAGATAACAATTTATGGAATACAGTACGCTATCGAAAAGACTTATTCAAGTGTCACACATTCTTTTATGGACATACAACGTAATTTGCCAACAAATTTATTAAAAAGAATGTTAAATAAAACATTTGACTGCATCACATCGAACCAATTTAAAAACTAAAAACTTTAAAAATTAAAGTCGCACTTTTTGCTTACTTTAAATTAATTTTTGGTTAATTGCGATTTTTTTTAAACTTTATTAAACTTAGTTTTCTAATAGTCTGTTAGTGAAAGCTTTAATTAAAATTAAAGTATTGCGCATATTTTACTTTATGTAGGTAGGAATTTCCACAGTCTTACCTAAATTTTACGTAAATTAGATCTTAAATTTTATTGTAAATAAGAGATTAACAGTACATTACAGATGTTATTAAATATTTTCATTTCAATCTTCCTTTATTCATAATTATTGTTTGTACATGATTAATCTTTTTGATATGTACAATATAAAGCAAGTTAGATAAGTGTAGACTACTACCCAATCACAAAAGTATTGGGACACTTGCATTTATTTTACATTTTCAACTTTGTGGGTGTATAAAAAAGTGTTTAATTATAAAAGTAAATTTCGTTACGGTAATAATTACTTTGTTTGTTTTATTCGAAATTCTTTTCACAGTTACAAAGAATTTAAATAAATAACAACAAAAATAACGGAAATAATGCACAATAGCAGAAAGGCAACCGTAGTTATGTTATACGGAAAAAGTCCGAAGTATACCTGACAGAATGCTTGAAGCACCCTGTCAAATTTCCAACTTCTGTAATGGTTTTGGGGCTGCATGTCCGAATATGGAGTTGGGTCTCTCCATTTTATTGAAAGTGCAATTAACTCCGAAAAATACCAAAATGTACCGCCATCAATACCTCTCCTTCAGTCACTTGAAGTGAGTTCGTTTTCCAACAGGATGGGGCACCAAGCCATACTTCAAAATCCAGTAAAGCAGGAATGGAATACCAACAATGGAGTGGCCCGCTAATAGTCCAGATCTTTCCATGATAGAGAATTTATAGGGAGTTATTAAGAAAAGACTTGGAGCGGATCCATCCAGGAGGACTAAAACTGTCCTTCGTGAGAAAATAAAGGAAATTTGGAATTCTTTTATCGCCGAGGATTGTGAAGAGGGAGATTAAATTAATGCCACTCCATATTAAAGAGGTTGTAAAACAAAATCGTAATGAAACGAAATGCTGAACATAAAGAATTCTACAGTAAATTTAATTTATTTTTACTATTTTTCCAATGAATATGTATTATTTTCATTATTTTGTTGTTATGTATTTGAATTTTTGTAACTGTGAAAAGAATTTTCAACAAAACAAATAAAATAATTATTGCTATAACGAAATTTTCTTTTATAAATATTATAAAATTTTTTATATACCCACAAAGTTGAAAATGTGAAAAAAAATTTAAGTGTCCCAATCCTTTTGTGCTTGGGGAGTATATAGACGTGAAAAGTTACTAACAAAATTGATTTGTGTGCAGCTAAAACCTATAATCAAACGCTAACTAATCTACCTTAGACACACTCCAAGTCCTACCACGTTTATTCATCTTTAGTTAAGTGTTCAAATATTCTCTTACGGAATGCACCCATCATCCACGTCCGCTGAATCCCAACTGGGTGAGTATTCCATAACCCAAATACATGGACAAAATAGGGACGGCCGCCAGCCATTACATTACATTGCCTTGAAGATTGTGTAAGTTTTGCGTATTCCGAAAGGTATTCAAGTCCACGAGAACCGTTCAGAATTTTGTTACGGTAGGGACTTACATGATCATAAAATTCTAACCCATGTATTTAAAACGAATACATCCGTTAAACGCTACATTCAGTTTACGAGAACAATGATATGCCAACACAGAGAAGACAAGGTGTCCATATGTAAAGAGCGGTATTATCAGAATTATCACAATCCTAAGTTTAGCAGCAGTAGAAAGGGAATATGTATTTCGAAAGCCAGAGTCTTCATGTTACAATATCTATCACACCAAGATTTCTAACAGATTTAAAATGTTATAAAGCAGTATAATTTATAACAACCGATGGATAATCAGTAGGCTTGAATTCTCCATATAATACGATTTACCGGTAGTTAATAAATAAATTATTGGTGTTAGACCTCTCACAAATATGCGCATAAGGTCTATATTTAAACGGCAAATCCTCGAATAGACCAACATAGGTAAACCTGCACATCATCAGCATACATGTGTTCTTTTGATTTCGGACTGAATTAGGCAGGCCGTTTATGTACAGGCTAAACAGCAAAGAGTCCAAGACAGATCCTTATGGTACACCACACGTAAGTCAGAAACTCGATTTCCCAATTTAAGCTGCTGAGAACGACCCGACAAAAAGCTTTTTATAATATTGACAGCAGACTGTTATCACTTTCACTGTAAAATGCTTTGAAGAAGTTCAGTAGGACGCCTTTGTTAAGCGTCTTTCGTATATATGTGCTCACTTATAGTAAAGCCGCCTCATACCGACATTAGCGTCGCCGAAAATCCGGTTGGCTGGGTAACATTAATATATTAAGCATTTAAGAAGACATTGCTCTAGCTAAAAAACATAAGAAAAATAAGAAGTTGATATGTGTTATTACAAAAAGCCCCACCGGTATGAGCATCTTAAGGAAGCGAGGAGGAATATCTGGATCAATAGCATTCGGCACTCAATGACATGAAAACAACGGCAAATTACTAATATTGTCTATTTCAAAAAGCATAAATAAATTTTTTCTTGTACGATCGGAAGAAAAGGTTGTATTAACTTATATGTTAAGTTCATCAAGGTCTAGTTCACAAGCCCATACATCTTTACCATATATGGCCAAGTGCCTTTAGTTTGGCTACCTAAATACCTACATTTAGGCTCACGTTACATAAGTTACATAAGTTACATAGTTTTACATAATTCCTTGATTGTTCGTAAAGCGGTGAAACTCGTCGCTTTTATATTTTCGAAATAGAATCTCCTGTTCCACGATTAAAATTACAAGCTTTTGCGTACCATTCGCAAAGGCGCATGTCTGTTATGAAGATACTGGATTATAATAGCACAAGTTCGCACTTAAACATAACACTATTTAACATTAGCATCAGTGCATTCATAAACTGTTGACCAAGGGAGTTCTAAGAGTGTGCTTCAGTTGTTAAAAAGTCGTATACGTTACTTTATAGCTAATATTTTCAAAAATTGAATAATTACTGTCACTTCGATTGTTTAAATACGTTATATATTAATCAAAAACAAAACTATAGATTTTAAATTTTATATGAATAGATTGTAGCAGTACGGAAAGTTTGCCCTAAAATCAATTCATTTTCTAAACCATTCTCGAATCTTTGATTAAGACTCCGCACCCGCTTGTTACACCGAAAATCTAAAAGAGTAGTATAGCAATATTTACTGGACTTAACTTTAGTAACTTATTTGCAATAAAACTTGTCCTTCTTCTCAAAAAACAAAACCAACATTAAAGTGGGGCTTAGGCTTTAAATCAATTTTAAGTTATTTATTTTTAACATTATAATACAAACATCTATGGTAAGTCACCTCTCCTTACTTATGAGAGCCCCTATGTAATCCTTGAATGAAAGGTTGGGGTTGGATACGACACTCAACCCTTTTGTTTTTTTTTTAATAAGTATAGTTAATTAGTTGGTAAAACAAAAATGCTGTGGATACGTTTTACGAAAAAACGCTGTGCTATACTTAGTAATATTATGGGAAAGGAAACCATTACAGCACCAAACCGAAAAGCATTACAGTTTTGGCGTCCTCAACATAGTAATGTATTCTTGATATTGTTAAAATTTATATACGCCTTTCAAATAAACGATGAAAAGCAATGATCGTTAATAACTACCCTAAGGAACGCCTAAAGGATTATTTATTTCTTTATGAACTATACCATAAAATAAAAAAACACACACCGTAAGCTTTGCCGGTCTTTATCGACCTTCCATTCCAGAGGTCCCAAGTTTGAACTCCATCGGCGGCGACCCTTGTTGTTTTCTGCTGACAACAGATTACAATTAAAAGGCCTATGGGGGTTGCAGAGTAATGTCGGTGTTTCGGAATCCACCTTAAATTTGTAGGTCTCTAATAGTTGCAATCATTGTCTCGAATCGGGTAAATGTCTCCTTTGAAGGCTGGAGAAAACTCAAATATAATCTGTGGCAATAAATACATTTTTTGACAAAACTCTTGGTCGTACATTATAACCAAGAACATCGACAATCGTTTATATGTATGACGTCGTGACGGATGGCACATAATTAGAGTTTCTATCTCGACAAGAATGTCTAGAGTGGAAAAATGGTAGTTACGGCAAAACATCTGAAACGCAGCTGTCAAAAACGCAACGTAAAAAATCTTTCCACAAATCCAAGTCTCAATTAAACAGATCAAGACAAAACAGAATTCAGTCGAGCCGATAAAAAGTAAGTCATTTTAAACGTAACCGAATTGCGTAGGCATAGTATATGAAAGTCTCTCTTTTTGAAGAGGCAACCGCGCTCAAACGTGAACTCGAAAAAATCTCACCGACAATAAAGATACAAGCCAAATATTTGAGCATATCACCAGCACAAATATTTTTTAAAGGCCAGAAAAGTAGAGAGCGCGCTGTCCACTAATACCGGGAAACCAAGAAAGAGTTTAGGGCTTGTTCAGTTCTCAAAACTTTGCGTATAACTTTATCCGTAGTGCGGAAGTGATCAATATAAAAAACTCTCAAAGACTCTCTTTATAAAGTGCAGAACTTGGCACGGATTGGTATCGGAGATTGCTGGCAATTTGTTACTATGGTTAAAGATGGTCTACGGGTACACTTCAAACAAGACATCTCGTCTCAATATAATCTATCTTTTCTTATCTTAAGGGGCTCCTCTACTCTCGCGGTTTCAAAAAATCGATTTTTTTTTTTAATTTCAATCTATATGTATCTGAGAATACGCCACAGAAAGGATTTCATGAAAATCACGTTCCTTTGCATGTTTCTGGGAACAGAAAGGTACCCGTCTCCGGCCGTTTCCGAGAAACTAAGCGCGGCGCGTCACGACGGCGCTTTTTCAGTTAAAAATCATTGTCTAAAGAATTTACCGGTCCGTTCTTGAGAAGAATGTGGACAACCAAAAACATCAACGTGATGAGGAAGGAGAACTCTACGGCGCCGGTATAGCAGATTAACTCTTAAGTTACTACAATCAAGTTATACACCGTAATTTATCATTAAACGCGTTTTCCCGAAAGTAGTGTTTTTTTAGCTGCCGAGTAAGACTAAAGTATTGGTCCGATTTCAATAATTTTTTTTTAATTGTTCAGAAAACATACCGCTATTTTTTCCCGAGTACGATTTGCAAAATTTTATTTTGTTCCATTTTTATTGCCTCTAATAGGTCAAAAAATGACGTAAAATTTGACATTTTTACAAATTGTTGCATAACTTTTACAAAATGGCAAAATAAAAAAATTACGGGAAAACATAGCCAACGTATCTATGATTATAAAGAATATAAATTTTCAGATTACAGATTACCCAATTGGCCACAACTGTGCTTAAGCGGGACCCATGCAGTTTCAACATCAATGTCATCAATGACATTTCAAGGTCGCGATAGTTATTTTTTTTCATCTTCAAAAGTAAAATTGAAAAGTCAAAACATGTATCTTCGAAATAAAAAAAAATTTTAAAATGTATTCAGTAGATCCTTCGAAATTTATTCCCCAAAAAACCGCTCAATTTCAGGCCTCGAGAGTAGAGGACCCCCTTAACAAAACAACCTGCAGCTAGTCATTCCCATCAACAACAAGTCAGATGATTGAAAAATAGGATGTGGCAATGCAGGTGGTAATTATCCGAAGTGAAAGTTGAAAAGTCACATCAAATTTGGTTATATACTTGAACAAATTGTGTCACCTTCTGGTTGGCCAATTTTATGCCCCTAAGCAAGGGTGCAAAATTTCACGCTTTAAAATAAAACTGTCGATTTCGAGCTTCCAAAACTTAACTCAAAAGCTTTCAATTTTTTCTACATTCGATGTAATACAGCGGCACCTCGGAAAGCTTTGCCGAACTAAAATGAATCAGGATTAATTTTGTCATTCAATAATTATTCATATAAGAGTCCACAAAATAAACGTACATGAAAAATCTAAAACCTTTTTTTAAATCAGTCTACATGTTTTTAAAAGAAGCTTTAATATTTCCAAAACTGCAGTTCAATACCTCAAAAACTATAGAAAATGTAAAAAAAGTACATGATTAACTATGATTTTGGTCAATATTTTAGCAACAACAAAGTGAGGTATGCTCTGTAGAAGTAGTGATTATTATCAAAGTAAAGCGTAATTTTGTGTTATAGCTGTTCTGTCTTTAAAAAAATGTATTATGCTCTTAGCTTTCCTTTTCATCTTTAACAAATTTCAGAATAATATAAAGTAAGCTTAGCAAAGCTGACTCCTGACATGGTTTCCCGGAAGATAAAAATCAATGCGATCAAAACGGAATAAAATATTCACGACATTGGTGTGATCGGCTTATTCACCCCATAATGCGTGCGATGAAAAGGTACCTTAAAGAAACTGTGATTCCTCAGGGACCGAATCCGATCCAATATATCAAAACATGCTAAAATTATGCAACAGTCCAAGCCATTCGCTATTAGGTAGTATTATAAGGAAGTTGTTCTAACAAAGTCCACGAAGAGCCTTCGTTGGACAGCTTCAATGCAAACGATTTTTTGCATAATAGGACGACCAGACTGGTGAGGCATAATTTAAAATAGACCTGACAAACGCACAATAGAGAAGCTTCCTGATGTAGAGATCATCAAACTCATCAGTAAGGCTAGTCATGATAGTCTTACTAACACTGACATTAAAATGATCCTCGAAAGTCTGTAGTTCTTAGTCTTTGTAATTCTAGTTAAAGGACAGCCATCTACGGTGAAATTAAAGTGAAAGGTAGACATTTTTCGAATGCACTGATCAATATCTAGAGGAAGGTGCATAACGGAACGCCAGTATGGAAAATGTAAAAGGAGGTACTCGATATTATCTGACGCAGTGCGGAATACCTTGGCGTCATCAGCATAATAAAGAATACCTGAATGAGACAAAATCAAGGATATAATATTGATATAAATGAGGAATAACAGGGGCCCGAGATGGGAGCTCTGCGGTACCCCGGAGGTGTTGAAAATAACATCGGACAAAGCTCATCGAAAGAAAACCAGCTAAGTGCGATCAGATAAGTAAGAATAAGTCCAATTTACAAAAACTGGCGGAATGAGGTTGAATTTTAAAATAAGTGCGAAAGTCAGTAAAAATTCATACAACAGAAATTGGAAAATTCTAATAAATTGAGGGTAGTTGTTTCACCCCAGCCATGAAGCCATGATTAATGAATTCATTGTTTAAACTCATGCTTCAAGGTAGCCTCATCGCACAATATAACAGTGAGTTATGATTTCTTGCAAGGAATCCTACATTATCCTACATTACAGAGATGCAGTGTTTGTAACAATTCCTGCTGCGATACCGAAAACTTCAAGGACGTGCGAACTGCATTTCGAACGCACATGACAATTAGGCAGAACACATGCACATGACGAAGCGTGAAAGTACATTTTTGGCTTTCCTTTTCCTAAATGTTCCTCAGTTCCACAATTCCCTCATATTGCTTAAATTTTTTGTTTCCTGTTTTTTCGTCCTGCGGCGGAAATGGGATAGACAAGTTAGCCTTTAAGAATGCGCTGATAATGGAGTCCCAAAAATTTCATTTATATCTCTGGAAAATCTATTTTTAGAACATGATTCTCAATGAAAAGTTGCCTTGAAAGTCACATTCACAGCACTCTGTCAGACGAAACAAAAGCAAAGTAGCAAAAACAGAGATAAAGTGCTCAACACCGGCCGCAGCCTGTGCTACGAAATACGAATGTGCGCACGGAAATATCCGGAGAAGTCCATACGTGAATAAATTATGCTCTTATGCGCGTGCACACCTGTTGAGTTAAGGCAGCCATTCTGTCTCGGATAGTCGGACCGTGAGTTGAGCTCTGGCATGCAAAAAACCACCGCAAAAAATAACGTTTAATCGCGATACCAGATAAAATGACTGTACCGGCTGTCGGCCAGTTTTAGCGGCAAGAGGTTCTGAAATTAATTTCATTAAAAAAACCTGATCTTATCAGTTGAATCGCCATCGGGATAAACATCGTCATCGGACCACTATCGTCATTACTGCGACTGTGGCTTGCAATTATGCATAAAAAAAGCTGAACGACAGGTACAGGATCTTCGCCGTGAGCGTAATGGTTTTAAACGCAATAACAATCGGACCGCGGGGAACAGCCTCACTAGTAGCTACAGGTTGCTTTGATTGCTCATACGTGTAGAGTGTCGGGCTTATCTCTATTAAATCTGCGCACGCAGTTCATACTTCATTAAATAACCGGTGTCCACTTTTGATCTTTTACGCCGTTCAGCTCCAGCTTCAGCCGCAGCAGCGTTCATTCGATGGCTTTCTCAACCTGCACTAAGTGACATGTAATAATTTAATAATTTATGTTATGCAGCACTGCAACCATGAGCCGACTAGAATTATGGAAACGCATAACGTGTCTACTTTTCCCATCATATCCACGGAAGTCTATAAATAGTTTGACTTGAATCGCGTATTGAATTCAGTTTAATTTCTTTAACTGCGTTTCCTGCAATCCGCGCTAACGTTACTTTTTCGATTAATTGCTGCAGATAATCGATTTAATTGCCGGTCCTCACACTTGAACGTTATCAGGCTGCTAAATTTGCTACGGTTAGAAAGTTGGAGGGAAAAGGTTTTCTAATTGCTTTTGGCTTTTCATTAATATTTTAATTAATTTCACGAGTTCGACTAAAACCGCTCTTTCTGGAAATCGTACTTAATGTCATGACGTTGTACTTTCATCGTTTCATAGCTTTTGATTATTTGCTTTTCTCCTTATGAAAAGTAAAAAAATGCTAGTCATTTGGGAGAAATAATAAATGTATTTAGCACATTATAATCATGTTTTCTAGAAACGCATACATATGTATATATACTTAAATAATAGTTATTTCTTCTTATCTGGCAACACTTCTATGGACATCTTTCAAATGTGGGAATTTTTATTTGACAATATACGCACAGCATACTCTAGATACAAGCCCGGAAGCTGACATTAACAGCTGAGCATTGGTGGTGTAAAGAAACCGAAACTTATCACAGAAAACGTAAGGAAAAGTTTTGACATTGTACTTTCTCGTAGTATTTCTCGCAATTTACTTAAAGTCTTAAATTGGATTTTACTTGGGGTTAACCTTAGAATAAAGAACTAGAGGAAAGGCCATTCGGAAAAATTTAAGCATTTTGCTATATGTAGTAGAACCCAAGCGATGTGTGCGTTTCGACATGAAAGTAGTAAAATTATGCTTGTATACAGGAGGGGCCAACTCATTTTGATAATATTTTAAATTAGGTGTTTTTAAAATATATTCTTATAACACTTTTAATATAATATAACTTTGACCGAACATATTTTATTAATTTACTTAATTTTACTATTTAAAAACACTTTGCTTATGCCCCAAATATTTCAGTATTACGGAGACGACTTTGATTTCAAGGCGACATTCGGTCCAATTTGACATTTCAGGCGTCATTCCCCCTTAACCCACTCGCCACTTGGCGATGAAGCAAAAATGTCATCACACTTACAGGGTTTTTACTTAAGATAGCCTTTCCTCTCGTTCTTTATTCTAAGGGGTTAACCCATAAATTTTCTGAGCATGTGAACACTATAAAAAGTGTCTCTTTTATACAATTTTCCTGTGTTTTAAAGGGAAAACTCTCTTGTGCTCGTTTTGTTGAAGTATTGAGCTTAAAATGCGTCAATGACATCAGCGTTTCTCTTTGGTTTTGGTTACGAGAGGGTGCAGTTTTATTTGTGTGTGCAAGGATTGGTTAATCTGTGGTACGAACAAAATGAAATAATGACGAAACGTTTGGTGGTGAAATGGCCGAACTGTCACGTTTTCCGGGCTTGTATCTAGAGTAGGCTGTGCTGTAACGCACTGTGACTTGTCCGTTGCTTTTTCGTCTTTTAACGGTTTACCTATCCCTTTGCATTAGCTCGGTTAATTTATGCTTTTTAGCAATGGTCTTGGTTTAACGTATCAGATTAATATGTTAAAAGCCCGACGCTATTTGGTTCTTCACATAAGTGGAATTCTAGTAGAGTCGACCATCGAGTTTACTCGACAAATCTCGATCTCGACACAAAAGAGAAAATCGCACAAATAATGACACACAGCTAACTTCTCACTTAAACCCTTAACATTTGACTGTTTATTTTAATAATTTTTATCACATAATTAACAAAAAACTTGAGAAGGATTCAATTTAGTTATATTTTGAAAACGAAGAAGAAAGTGACGATCTTAATCTGTGACATGTGCATAAGCAACTTAGGAATGAATCGATTCCTTTAGAACTTCCTCACGCTAAGTAAGGTCTCTTTTATATTTTGTAAGCCAATAGAAAAGTATCCTTGTAGTAGATTTGCGAATATTTAGTATGTAATCCCATTCACCGACAAGTACTGCTTGTAAACAGAACGTCAAATGACAGTGCCTCAAAGAAAGATTAGTCACTACTACTTACGGCTTTGAACAAAGTAGTGAAATATTTTTGGTTGCTTTTATATATTTCCCGCATAAGGCAACCCTGTAGTCAAAACTAAACATTTGTTTTCCGAAAGAGTTTGTGGATAAGGGACACGTATACTTTTTATATGTGCATTTAGAAATGTCAAATGTATTACACTTCATCCATTAAAAGATCAGAATACGTTGATAGTTTGAAAGTTTCTTACGCGCTCAAGTTATTTATTCAGTCAGGTACTTTTTGGTACATTTTTACTCTTCTGAGTTTGTGAATCTCTCGGGATGAGAACAGAATTTTGACAGGAGTAAGTGATTTTCTCAAATAATTTTGACAGGAGTAAATGACTGCACACTACTTGTATTCTTTATTTGCATGCATATTCAGATGACTTTAAAAGCTGAATATATTTCGTTTTACTGTGGTGCCAGTGTTACTTTTTCAAGACCAGCCGGGTAATTTAGGGAGCCGGTTATATAGTAGTAAGATTACTTACTGGCCTCAACCATCAAGTTCATTGATCCACTCGCCTGAAGTTGGCGTTAAGACTCAACATTATTGTAGAGAGTATTCGACTTCGATAAATCGATTTATCATCTCTCTCGGCACTCTTTTTTAATTAATTTAAAATTGGCTTTTTTTTGAGTTTTTACTGATAGATCGAAGATGGGAGATAAAAAATTTTTCATTTTCTAAAATTCCGTATCTTTTGCATTTCGCGAATCTCTATTTTAGTTAAAATATAAATAAACTTTAAAATCTCTTATATCGCATTTGAATTACTGTAACATATTAGCACAAATGATAAGATTACTATTAATTTGTGATATTACTGTACACCATATACGTCATCGTTATGTGCTTTGGATACGCCATAGAAATCACTATAGAATCGGGTAAAAACACATATTTTAAGTTACACAGAGTTTTAAGTTTTGGTTTTACTCCACATGGAATGACACAAATGTGGTATAATATCATCATCCACTGAACCCTACAATTGCATTATAAGTAAGTTGCTTGTTGATTGCGTCTCCATTGACTTTATATAACATTCGACCAATCAAATATCAATTAAAAAACTATAATCCTTGCTCGGATGGAAAATTCTTATTAATAAAATAATAGACAGATGTACTCAATTCATGAAAAATTATAATGATAAATATCACAAAAAGCGTTTTATTTATATTATTTACTATCTAATAGTACTATTTTCTCGTCTCTGGTCAAAATGTATAAATCTAAAATGTGGATCGTAATTAACAGCAGCCATGTTGCTTTGAAGTAGGAGTATTCTATAAAGTAGACAAAAGCACTAGCGGAAGGTGAAGACTAAATGGCTGGATTGTGGAAGATATGCAAACACCTCTGAGGACCACAACTTAAACCTTTAATCATTTATAAAGTAAAAAGTCCGCGAGCTTTTAAGAATCTAACGCTGCATGTCGATTATAAAAGCAGCTTTGAAAGTATATGATATCTTTAAATCATGATTTAACGAAAGGTTTATTCAACAGGAACATCTTAATATGAACGTCTTTTATGCAACTGCTAAGAAATCCTATCTGGAATGGTGTAGCCAATAATATCCCTCTCATTCACTTACCAAATGAGGTACTGTTAAGAAAACCTAGCACGTTCAGTGCTATATAAAAGAAAACTCAAACAGTTTGTGTTGAATCCTCAAGATCATGACTTTGTTATTTTGCGAGGAAGGCAACACATAATCAGTGGGATTTATCGTGCTATTGTTCTGCAATAGAAGTAAAATACATCTTTTAACTAATTTTTTGAAATAATTTATATATAAAAAAACGCGTCGCGGAGAACAGATGAATTATCCACATCACTTGAATGAGAAATAAAGTTGACAATCAGTTTCTTAAAGATGGTATTAAGAATTACACTTAACTTGTGGAAGATCGTTGAGGCTAAGGTCCTAGGATATACCCTTGCGGCACACCACATATGGTCCGTAGAAAGGTCGAGCATGTACCATAACTAAAAAGATTTTAGCGGCATTCGGCAAGATATGATGACAGTAACTTGTTCACGGTACCCTAAAAATTAAAAAAAGGTTAATATACAAGTGTAACTCTTTAGTTTTAGTTTCACTTTGTGCTAATAGATTATATTTTTATTTTAACTATTTTTATTAACATTTGTACAAGGTAGAAAATAAAGGAAAAGAACCAGGCGCTCCCTTCACTTAACAAAACAATTTTAATGCTTATAGCAAACATTTTTCCTGCAATAAGTTACAAAGCTAAGGAAAATAACAATTGTTAAATTTTTTAGAAAGGTAGGGGGCAACGGTTACATATTAGCTCATTTAAATTATATTTATTTTTAATCAAGTGGTGTTTACTCAGTAGTACTTTAACTTTAACATGGTCAAGATAAATTGCTGGTTTGGCCTTTGTGACGCTTTTGTTTGTCAATTCACGAACAGAACATTGATTTGTTTTTTGATGCACTCTTACCATTTTGCAGCATTATTCACTTTAAAAATGTTATTGGTCTCTTCAGAACACAATATAATTTGACAGAAATCGCTTTAACACATTTCACATGCGTTTTAGTGGGGGGTAAGAGTTTCAGCGTAAAAAAACACTTTTTTGTGAATTTTTTTTGTACATTATTAAGCATACTTTTAACAATATTCTGTAATTTTTTCATGCAGAAATATTGCGAAACAAGCCGGTGACAGAGCTTGCCCCAGAACGTCTTTGAAAAAGTACAATTTGCGGTGTTCACTGTATCTCGGTCGGAAATTATCTGAAATCAAAAACCATTAAAATTTAGTCAAAGTATTATCAAATCCTCCCCCAACGTTCTCCGATAATTATTTTTTTTTCATTTAAAAATTTTTGGTGGCCATCTAAAGTGTAAACTGCTATTTTCCACGAAAAATCCGCCATTTTGTGTGTGGGGGACTTACACCTTGTAAGCCAATTTTGGAGCTAGTTTTTGACAATTTATTGTAAAGAAACTAGAAAAGATTTTCACAAAAGTCATTTTCGTACTATGTTTTTTGTCTTATGTAAAACTGTCAAAATGCAGTAAATCAAAATTTCTTAAAAATGAACGATCGGGACCTTGCTAAGTGTTTTCTGAAAAAAATTTAAAAAAATTTAAGCCAATACGTTGATTTGTTCTCTCGTAATCGTGTACACCAGTTTGGAACATTAAAGTTTTGGAAAACCGCGTTCAAAGTTTCAGAACAGTACAACACGTGAATCATGGGACTTACGTGAAGTATCGTTAGAAACTGAGTGACTCGAAAACCCCTTTCCTAAAAATATGCATAGACACACACATTGACAATAGAATACAGGAAAAGCGTGAAAACCATTGACAGAACGAGTAGCTACACGTGAAATCATGATTAACGCGGAGGCGATCCAGGAGCGAGCGAATCTGACGTGACTTTCTATTTTTTTTAGCTATACTCTCGAAATAGAGACGAATCCTTTTACAGGCTGATTTATAAGACCCTTTAGATCAGAAAAATGTAAAAAAAAAAAAATTTATTTTTTGAAAGTGACAAGGTGTAAGTCCCCCTTAATGTAAAAAAAAATTTTATCTAAACGTGGGGGGGGGGGGGGGGGTATTTTATATGTAGAAAATGTGTACCAAGTTTCAAATGAATCGGTCTAGTAATTTTTAAATGGCAGTGAACACGGACTTTGAAAAAGTAGTTTTGAGAAAAACTTAACTTACACAGAATCATTGATTCCAGCTCCATAGGGTAGACTTCCTGCAGCAGCTTCAATGTCTTCAGCCTCTTTTGGCTATACTAAATAGAATATTCTCGAAACCCTCGAAACTAAATAGAATATTCACGAAACAGGATAGTTGACCAGAACAATAGAAGTGAATAAGCTGTATACCTGCTCGACAGCTGCACTAAAGGACAGGGGACTAGCTTTAGACCATAACTTCAAGAGTTTTGCTCAGATAGACTTAAAATTTTGAGAATATATTCTTGAAATGTTTAACAATAAGATAAGACAAAAAAAATCGATTTTTCGAAAGTGTAAACCCTGATGTTAGTTGAATTTTACATTACTCAAGTGCCAGCTTTTATCTGCAATATCAAATATTCCTTTACTTAAATGTATTTTATGACTATTAAAGCAAATAATCAGTGACATATCTTCCAAAAGTCTCACAGAAAATTCCTCTTGCAAATAATTTTAGACCTCAAGATTTGCTTAGATCTTTGCTGCCACTAATAATACTTCCTTCACTGATTATGGCGTAGTTGAACAATTTACCTGATGTAGAGTAATGTGTACATATTTACTCTATCAATTCTTCGGATTGTTCTCATTTCTTGTTTAGACACATGGGAATAATCTCATAATCTCTCTGATATTCATAGAAAATTTCTTCGTTCGTGCGTCATTGATAAGAAAAACCTTTGTAAAAAAAGGCAACAACAATGAGGCACGACGCGACATAAATTTCCTTACTTATCGTAAGTTGTCTGAAATTAGTCTGACTATTTTCTTAAATTAGTGTACATTACGTTTCTATTTTTTTATATTATATGTTAACGGATTTAGAAATGATAAATTATCATAATTTCAATAAGAATCTTGTTGTAAACAAAATTATCAACTAAATGAAATAAATAGTAATTTTTTTAAATTTTTGCGTATTTGTTATTTGCAGATGTGTTCCCGCAACTTGAAGATCTCGGTGGTGCTGATTTTAGTATTGGTCCCTTTTATTGCTTCCCTCCCATCTCACAGTTTGTCCAAAAGAAGCACATTTTTCGACTTAGGATGTAAAGGTGTCTACAATAAGCAATTTTTCTACCGACTGGATCGCATCTGTGAAGATTGTTATCAATTATTTAGAGAAACAACAGTCCATCGTCTGTGCAAGTAAGTTTCTTTATTTCACTCATTGAAGATCTTTTAAGTGTTATATGCTTGCGAAGGAAATTTTTAAACTATTTTCACGTCCTATCTTTCAACCAATGAAAGAAAAAATTTTAAATGTATGCCTATGCGAAGAAAAGGATTAAAGTTAGTCCTGTAAAAACTTAGGAGCTACATTACGCATATACGGGATAGAGTAGTAAGTAAAATGATGGATGTACTAGAACGCTTTCGTTATAAATGTAATTAAGAGTAAATTTATAATAGTACGCTGCAATGAACACCACACTTATCTTGCTAGAAAACTGGTGGTTTTGAAACTCTTTATAGACGCATATTTGCACTGTAGCTGCGTTATTCAGCAACTTATTCTATTTAGTTGAATCTTTTATTTAAATTTTCAATTACATAGAATATTTGTAACTAACATAATAAGGCTTTGTACCTTCATTACGTATTTTTATATTTCTTTGACTCATAAACGACGCATTAAGAAGCGCGATAAGCCAGAAAGACCCTTTTTTCCATTTATCTCTAGGTTCCGTAAACCCTTGTGTGTGGGGCACCACCAACGGAAGATCCTCGACCGATCGTCGCTATCTAAGCCTCACCACGCATACCTTAAAGGGAGATCCACAAAAACAGTTCACCACGAGATATACACCCTACCCGCCTTTCTGGATATAGAAGGTGCATTTATTAATGTCTGTATTGAAGAATCCCTCACCTTGTAGTTTCAACACTAAGGGCAAAGATTGTAAAGTAATTCGTGGGCAGAGGGACAACCCAAGGTGGTGTCATCTCTCCACTACTTTGGTTCATTGCAACGGACAAGATGATGTGCACATTGGATAGAGATGGGATTAAAGCAGCCGCGTCTGCGGATGATGCGGCTATTTCGGTTTCAGGAAGATTTCCATCCGTGATAAGCGAAATTATGGAAGGTGTAAAATAAGCGCTTGGGCTACCAGCTGTGCATTCAGCAGGATACCAGTCTTTAATCCCCCTAAACTAAACGGACAGACACTCTCACTATCCCCCAGCGCCAAGTACTTGGAAGTTATTCTTGACCCCAAACGCAGCTGGAAACTTAACATGGAAGATCGAGTTAAGAAAGCCTGCATTGCTTTCTATACTTGTAAGAGAAGATCATTGGAGAGATCATCTATTTCCTAAACCTTATCGGTTGGGTCTAGCGTCGTTGATTTTCTAACCCATTGCGCCCAGACATACACTTACTACCTGGTCAAGAGATGTGGTAATAAAACGTAAACGTGTAACTTGGAGACTGAGCGAGGAGCTTAGGTTGCCACTTCAACCAGCCAACCAACCACCGACGGCGGAGGGACTGAACTAATTGAGTGTTGTATGATAAGTACGACTACCTAACCGTGAAATTCGTTTTATTTTTAAAATGAATATTATTTGACTTTTCAACATAGCCTCCTTATCGCTCGATGCACTTAATCCAACGTTTGTCTATCTTTTGTATCCCATCTAAGAAATACAATTTCCCGGCGCTTGTTTTAAGAATATTTTTTTCCGAGCCACTTTTTCAATTTCCAAAATAAGATATAAAGACTGCAGGCTAAGTCTGGCGAATATGATAATTGCGGAAGCAATTCGTATCCTCACTCATGGAACGTTGCTGTAGCGATAACGCAAGTATTCATGCATGCATTGTATTGATGAATGAGAATTATTTTCTGCGCTAAATGCGGACGTTCTTCTTTCCATCGTTGAAAGGATCCAATAAGTTGGTATAATAATTGTTTTGCCCTTGTATCCCATAACACTGTGGCCACAACTGTGTTGACCTCTAAAGTCGACTCGGCCTTCTTTCGCATCGGTTTTCTTCGGAAAGCCCACTATTTGGACTGTTCTTCGATCGATGGTTTGCAATGATGGATCCATGTTTCGTGAACAATTATGAATCGAAGAAAAAAATTATTCGGATTACGCTTTAACATCTCCAAACAATTTGTAGAAGATGACACACGTGCGTGTTTATGGCCAATTGTGATCAAAGCTTTCTCATATCCAAATGAGTTCTTAAAATGTTCTGCCGCCGTCCACAGCCTCTGTAATCTCACGCACTTTTACTCTCCGATCATTTATCACCATATCGTGGATTTTTTCAGTCATTTCTAAGTGGTAACCTAATTTGGACGACTTGAATGTTGTTCATCAAAAATGCTTGGACGGCCTCGTTTACAATAAGCTGACCAATACTTTATGGTCGATAACGAAGATGGAGTAAGTGAAAACGGGTTGGCTTTCCATACCGGAGGTCCAGGGGGGGCTCTATCCATGGCTGTTTTCTGCTGAGACCAGATTACGACAAAAGGCCATTATTGGATACCTTTGTAGTATGAGGCTGGCTTTAAAGAAATCTTAATTCGTCCAGTTGCCTTTTAGTGTGTAGAACTTCCCACTGTGATTTATTCGCATTACTTTATTTCATATCCTGGAAACTTATTTTGTCCATAAAATTAAACTTAATTTCATTCCGTTCTCAACTGCGTGAATGTGGAAGACTTTATGACCTAATATATAAATTTTGTTTACGATGTACAAGGATTTAAATGAAATATACAAAGTCACCGCTTAAATCCCCTAATCCACTTTTTCGCTTTATCTAAGGCTGTATACTGTACCATTTTCATTACATCATAAAAAAGCAATTTGTAGTGTCTCAGATGATTCGTTATTACAAGCAATAATGCTCATTTTTATTAACATAAGTTCATTCAAAATAGAGGAGGTATATTCCAGTAAAAATAAAAATTAATATTATTATTATACTTTTGGAAAGAAAAGGAAAGAGGATTCGATATATTATATCATCACATTTTCAGAGAAACTTATCATCAGGTATTACCTAAACAGCCAAGATCCGAAGTCTTTCTGGAGATGAGTTGAGTATCTGCTCAGGGATCCAGCTTCGGGCCTATAACTTATTTATATTTAATAGCGCCTAGTCATCTGTTTCACATAATTGTTCACATATATGCTTATGATGTTAAGCTATATTTATCTCGCTCACTTGGGTTTTTTAAAGATATTTTAATTAGAAATAATGATAACTTAGTTATGGTTCACAAATGGTCTAAGATCAAACATTTGATTCTAGATACTTCTGAATCGGATATTATTTTCGTTTATAAAGCCAATTTTTACATCTCCCGTCTTCCACAAAACTTCTAAATAGCTCACGCATTTGCTATAGTAACAGAATACACAATTTAGATGTTATTTTGATCTCTCTGGTTCTACTACCTGACCTCCACCTGATCCGGTTCTGGGTCAACTTCTTCAACTGTTGTTGTTGATATATGATCTGGGTGCCTTTCTTCTCTACTGCTCTCCAGGTGTTGCGTGGCCGTCCAAATCGGCGTCTTCCTTGGGATCCGTGGGAGTTCCAATCGAGAGCCTGTTGAGCGATATTGTTTGGCTCTTTCCTTAGTGTGTAGCCTAGCCATTGCCACTTTTGCCTGCGAACACTGATGCCTATCCCTTTTTGGCTTTTAAGCCTTTGTAGGTCTTCGATTGTAGTGACATCCGAGCAATAGGTGTTAAGGATGCACCAGAGACAACGGTTGACAAAAGCCTGTAGCTTAGATTTTTGTGACAGGTCACTTTCCATGTTGAAAAGCCGTACAATAGAACAGATTTTACATTCGAATCGCAGATCCGGTGTTTTGTGCGACTGAATGTGCGACTGAAAATGTTATTATGGCGCCATATCTCAACAAGAGTGTTAAGTGTAACTCGAGCCTTATTAATGGAGAGCCTGTACATCAGCTTCAGCTCCGCCGTCTGCTGTTGATTCTTTGTTATCTTGGCTTATTGTTAAAGGCTTTGAAAGCTTAGAAATTCTTGCTCCTAAAAGATCTAACATTAACTGTAGTTCAGATAGTTCAATTGTATTTTTTTATTGATTGTAAACTTAACTCCTCTAGCCAATACGTTTTATAAATACAAACTGAAATGAGCACACGTTTTTAAAATATATTTGTTTATTATTTATATTTTTATATATTTATTTACTTATAAATATTAAACAAAATTTTACTAAGCTGATTTTCGGAAGGTGTTCTCTGCTCTGACAGTTTTAATAAAACTAATAATGTTATCGCGTAGAAAACCATTAGATATAAAAGCATCACCAAAAGACATATTGCCGGATACATAAATCAGCAGAGACGAGTATATTAATGTGACAGAAGATCAAATTGGTGAAAAATATAAATTTTCAAAAAAATTCGAGCCTGTGCCCCTGACTAGATGGCGCGTGTATGGTTCCGCAATTTTAAACAATAAAACGAAAGATTTATGAAAATCTCTGAACCGCGAACAGCTCTTAATTCAACACAATAGAGCAGAGCTGAGTGACTTTTTAACCATTTCATCTGTTTTCATAAGATTTCCAATGATCGAGAAGCAACCGTGATGAAAGATTTACACAAAGATGGAGCCTCACTTTCAAGCAGAAGATAAAACTGGTTTCTCGAGACGCTTAAAATAACGATAAAATTGCAACAGATGTAGGATTATAGCAATAAAAAAGTGACAGCGTGCCGCATGAAACTGGCAGACATAGTGTCTGTGCTCGCGGTCCGGCTTGATCGGTAACCTAGCTTTCAATGTATTGGCGCCAATTAGGCACTCCCAGTAGGAGATCGGGCAAAATTTAAATTTATGAGACGAACTGATAGTTTTCTCGAAGGCGATCAAGCAACCTATCACAGTGCACTCGATTAGGTGATCACCGTTCTTCGATGTCGATCGCTGTTCGAAGATTATTATGGCTTTAGCGAACATTTAAATTTATGCAAAGAAACAAAATGAAATATAATTTGCACCCTCTGGACGTTTGACAAATTGTTAATGGTTTTCACTTAATCATTTTCATTTTGTAGCTGCAGGAAATATTTTTGTGTTTATTTTTAATATGCGAAGGTAGTTGGAAAAATGCACACTGATTTACGTATTTAAATTTTTAATTATAGTGCAGTTTAACATAAATAAATTAAAATAAGCAAATTCTAACATAGTGTCTTAGATAGAGGAAATATAGAATCTATAGCACTTTCACTGGACATAGCAAACTCTAATATTACAAGCGAGTACGCAGTATGAATATGCTTTATGAGATTCTTTCATTATCCACGATAATCTATCTCCACGAGTGATACACTCTTTGCGTTACTTGCTAGCTAATATGTTGTGGGATCCCTTGATTACCAACAGTCAAATATCATGATCATGGTCCTTTTTCCCTAATACTTGTTTCGAAGCATGAATGAAGTTGTACGAATAAAAGTACAGTATGTTATATTAGAAGTTTGGTACTCGTGTGTTGAACAACAATCTTTCAACTAACCCATTTAATCTCTATTCTGCTAATACTATAGTATAAATACCATGTTATTCGAATACCAGCTACATTGGATTCCACGTGCGTGTCCCCAAATACTAGGTTAATTCCAGCTGAAGATCTTGTTATATCTAGCACCAATACTAGTTAGTATCCTCATATTCAAACCCGGTATAGCCATTTTTTCAGCTGATTCCACTATCATTACTAAACAGCTGGAAAACAATTACTAAAATCTTGCCTTAGTAAAAGCAGGCATATGTATTTATATAGTATTAATTTTAGATATGTGTACTTAATATTACCAGTTAATACAATACAACTTCAACACTTTGTGAATTATTATCTAAAATACGGCACGATCACCACGCCATGGCTGCGGGTTCGAACCTCGGTTTCCCAGTGAATAATTAATTTGCAATTGGAATAAATTAAAAGCTGTTGTCAAGCTCGCAGCAATGTAATAAAACAAAACATTACATTTTCTAATTAATAATTCCCTCCCGGCTATAGTAATGCTAACGCATCATAGGGTTGTCCCCTGGGCTTTGAATACATCATAAAAAAGTATCCATTGAAAAGAAACAGTCTATTTTACGAGCTTTTATTTACCTCCGTCTGTCCGTTTAATCGTCGTGAAATCACTTTGAACTCTTGTAACAATAGATGTTTTCGGTATCCGGATTTTCGTATAAAATATTCGGAATGTCATGAAAATAGGTTTATGGCGGTTTAGCGAATGAAAGAATGGCGTTAAAAATAATAAATGAAAAATGGCGGCGACTTTAGTTGTTAATAAATTAAAGTAAAAAAATATTTTTAAAAGAGCTGCTATTATCTAACGAATTAAATCAGCTGCGCTGTAATTGTGGGTACGAATAGCCTTATTATAAGTACAAGAATCAGAATAAAGAAAATATTCAGCAGGGATTTGTAAGAGTAAATATTATTTTTAACTTCTTCAAAGTAAATAAGAGTAAAAGTTAGAATTTTGCGCGCAATACGAGGTAGTGCAATAATCCACCGGAAAAGAAAGGCGGTCCTTGTTAAAATAGGGAAGACGCTGACACTAATTACAGAATAAAGTTGATGGCTATAAAAAAATAGCAAACGTTTTATATAAACCTAACCAGCCAAAAAGCCGTTGAAAACTATGTGCCTGGGAGCTCTCATGGGCAGCCAATTCTTCTAGTATACACACATTGATAAGGCACGCTTGAACTGTACATACTATTTTCACTATGTAGTCAATCATTCCACATCACAAGTTCACATTCTGATTTAGCATACGACTTTTTCGGGTTGTTTTCGAACCGTTTTTCAAACATGTTTTATAACAAGGGGAAAAGAGATAAAGGAATTGATATATTTTAAATATAATTTTTATTCAAGCTCGTCCTCCCCTACTCTTCCCGCTCCGCTTCTAGAAGTCGGCCCTGTTAATAAAACAAGGTTTGCGGTAATCATTTTTAGCTCATCTGAAAACAGAAAGCAATACGGCATTTAAAAGAGTGCGAAATTTTCTATTATTTAACGGATCGTTCTTTTGAATTTCGAATATAACCATACAAAGTAGTAGTATCGATTTTTACATATGAATTTCACATTCAAGTGGGACACAAACCTCGAAAAATCGAAAATCCGATCCGTCAGATGCAACATAATTTTACAAGCTTACAAATAAAAAAAATAAAAAAAAAATCGGTCTAGTTAACGCTTTTCAAGTTTCCGAAGAAGTATAAGTTGTGATAAATTTTTTCTTCAACTTACATGTAGTCATCAATTCCGGGGCCATAATACGAATCGTTTTGAGCATTTTCAGCCTAGAGATTTTGATTTCTAGCCAGTCAGTGGGCGAACTACACGAACCTCCCGCTTCCTGTCTGCGCTCGGATTTCGGTTGGCTGGCACCTATCCGAATTGCTGGAACGACTCTTGGGACGGCTCGACCGGCATTCATAAAAAGTGTTCGGAATTGTCAAAAGTTCTCTAAACGTCTTGCTTGTAGATCCTTAGAAAGTGTATCATTTGACTACAACGATTAAAAAAAACCGATTTTTTGAAAACAAAAAAGTCGTTTGCCCCCTTAAAGAAGCCTTAAAGTATTACAATATTCAAAATGAAATTAATTCTGGAGTGATATGATGACGATCGTTTCACGAAATGGCCACCAGAAGACGTGCCCACAGTATGGTAGAGTACCCCTTCACCTAAAACACATACCGTCGAAGATAGTTGAAACATAGCATATAATATTGAATAAACTACCACAAGAACTACAAAATATAAAGCAAACAAAATCCATAAAATATTTCCTTTTTTATATATCCAAAGCATTAGTGTAAAAATCAATTATTAACTTAGACTAAGCTCGCCTTAGTTACATTAAAATTAATTCTTCTACAGAAAAGACACAAAGGCTTCGCGAAAGCCTTAACTTAACTTGATGAACTTTTTAATGTTGGAGCAAAAGTAGTTTGTTTCAATATAAAAGAGTTCATTAAGTAAAATTTTATTTACTTACAAAAAACTTCATTTTTCAGAAATACTTAACAATGCTGTATACTTTCGCGAAACCTTTACAGTACTTACTTTTAATAATTAACTGAAATTCAACTTACAAGTAGCAAATAACAGATAAGAGTAATAAGCTAAGAAAATATATATTTTTAACTAATGAAATATAAACTAAAAAATAGATATTTCAAATTCAAGTAAGGCACATCTAATTTCTGACGTAGTTGGCCAATCTCTCCTTCGTAGCATGATTTAAGGAAAGATTTCCTACTCTTACCGGTGCCTGTACCACTTTTATTTATATTAGATTTATAGTTTCATTTTTAAGAGGCAGAACAATTTAAATTTCCCTGTAGTGAATTTTCTATTGTCTTCTTCTACCGATTTTCACGGCCTGCAGTTTTCGCTTTCCCTGAAAGTCAAACTAAAGCAAAAAAAATATAGTGTAAACTTTTGCTTCTCCTTTTACAACGTATTCAGATTGTTCACTTCTGCCAGTTGCTCTCGTTTTCTGTATTTCTTGTAACTACTTAACTCATTATTATTATTTAGTAATTCTGTGTTAATTTTTTTCTATCATTCTTCCGCACTTGTTTCCCTCGACGCCTTTCTTCCAATGTATCGCTCTCACTTTGGACAACTTCGATTGAACTAAATTTCTTTCTGAAAAGTAGCAATAAATCTTCTACCTCTTACAATCTCTCTACAGATGATCTTCCTCACCGTCAGAACAGTATCTAAATTTTCGATAAAGAATTTTAGCCTCAATATTCCTATATTTCTTCGATCTAGATTCATCTTTTCCTTTTGGTATTTTTCGCGCGTCTTTTAAGCATTATCTTTAAAAAAAAACTTGATATTCGTTGCTCCTAGCAATATATTCGGAGCCAAAGGGGCAGGGTGCATTGGAAAACACACATATAAGCCATACACGCTTTTTCAGAGCATTGATTTTCCAACAAGTATGGATTGCAGCTTGTACTTCGATCCAGACGAATAACACCTCTAGACCTCTGCTTGCAAAAAGCCTTATAAGCCAGTTTTGTCTCCCTCCAGCTTTAGCTTTTCGCCAGCTTTTCACTGAATTAATTTTTACATCACAACTTATTAACTTATTATTAAGATATTGTGTGTGTCATGCGCACATGTAGATTTTGTTGCGGGTTTTGGTAGGAGGGAGGGGGGGGGGGGGGGGGTGGGGTAAGAATTGGAACCACTATAGTTTCCGGTTTATCCGTCCGTCATTTATAATCCTATCAGGAATAATATTTGGTATACGGCCGTTACCAAAACATGGATTTCCTGAGATTTTTGGAGAAATAGTTGGACTCCTTCTGAAAGAGTGAACAGTATGCAAAAAAATATTTACCTAGGGTTTGCTTGTCTAATCTATCAAATCTTGTAAAGGCTGGAACAGACTTTGGAACTGGAGCCTGGTGCGCAAAGTAGGCATTCCATACCGGCGACAGAATTTGTAGCTGGCGCGCACTTTTGTTAACTTTCAGCCACTGTTTACATAGTAAAGGATTCATTTAACCTAAATTTTCACTTTAATAAATTTGCAAATGATGATTGTTCCATTCGCAGATAGTTCCTCCACATTCCTCACCATGTTACATGACAAGAAATATGTCATAGTCCCTTGCCATTGTTACTTCATCGTGTAGAAGGGTCCCTAAGTGTTTGTTGCTTCTGCCGTCTTGAACTGAAGTCTGTATATTTGCCAGGGCGTTTGATAATCAAAACTTAAAAAAAGGTGCTGTTTGGGGGTTGCAGAGTTATATTGATGGTCCGGAATCCACCTTAAATTATATTTACACTTCCATTCATTGTCTCGAATTTCTTCTCCCGTCCCATGTCCAACAAAGGGTTACGGGAACCAGACTAAGAAAGAATATCGACGCCTTTAGTCCTTGGTGTAAGGTTTAATGTGCCTTTCACACGAGATTTGCAGGTTAGAATTCCGCCAGTGGCCACTAATGACCATTGTACTGCACAATAACATCGACAGTTCGGAATTACCCTTATATTGCAAGCGCGAAAAATCTTAAATAATTAGAGTATATAGAGGTTTATGTAAATATTACATGAAAGTGAAATAATATCTTTAATTTATCTTTATCTTTAAATAAGTCGTTGGTGGAGTGAGTGATAACGTGTCAGCCTTTCAATTCGGAGGTCCCAAAGGCCGTGGGGTTTGCAGAGAAAATGTCAGAGTTTCGAAATCCACTTTAAATTATATGTCTACTTGCAATCGTTGTCTCGAATCGGGTGAAGTTCTTCCCCCCCCCCCCCCCCCCCCCCATGCCCCACAAGGGGTTATGTGATCTGGAGATAGATCTTTAATTAGCACAGTTTTTTAGAGACCAGAAACCTTCCAAGGTACTGAACAACCCGCAGTACGCGAGTCCGATTCGCAGTTGGCCGAATTTTTTTTCACTTTTATAAAACTTATTATTCGATGAGTAGAATCTGATCATATATTTTGGGGTTACATCGAATGACTCATTTTTATTCGATATCACGACAAAATAATAATTAAACTTGCGACTCTCAATATAAAAAAGTCAGCATGTTACTCCCTACATACATACATCACTGACGACTAATGAATAATAATGATAAATAACGAAATTTAAAATCAGAAATATTTTACAAAAAATAATCAACTTCGCAAATCCCTTTTATCTTGAAAGTAACAAATATCAAAAGAGCATCTCTGACAAATGAATGATGAAAGCAATTCGCCGCATAATCTTTTTGAACGAAGCGCTTAGTAGCGAGATATTTCGAAAATTCTGAGAAATTTTCTTTGTGTAAACATCTTTAAGCTGCCACGATGTCTAGGCCTTCCAAATTCCTGAGCTAAATGGAGCAGAACATTATTCTTTTCATTTAAAAAGAGATAAATTTAAAACATTTGAAGACATTATGGTAAGAGCTTAGTGTACCGTCGTATGGGACTTGACATTTTAGAGATATAAAAATTACATATTGTAGTAAGTAGTTGTGATCAAACATAGAAAAAAAGGACGGAAGGGACATTCCAGTGGTTATTATTTCGTGAGTACCTACCTAAAACAATATAAATTTAAATATAAGTAGTTGGAGTAGGGAAGGTACTAGATTTTACTGATTTATAAACTCGATTTTTCAGGAAGTAATACTCCCAAATTTGAAGCTGTTGGAGTACTTCACCTTGAAACAAAAATTAAAGAACTTAGAGTTATCTTAATCCGTAACAGATCTACGACTAACCGCTTTGGCGACCTTATATCGTGCAAAAATATTTTATCAATCCAAATTGAACTAAATAAATTCTATTAAAAACTACAGAGTCAGACTACAAATATTAATATCGTATATTAAGTGATGGCGAAGTATGTCCTTCCCTGTGCAACATTTTACAAAAACAGACAATTTTCGATGTTCAATATTAAGACCCCATTAAATGAGAGAAGTCCTTTTAAAATATATACTATAATTTTGAACTAAATTAATGAAAAGCTCTTTCAGGATGCATTACAAGTTAATTTTGCGAACTTGTATTTATTTAATATAAAGTAAAAAATACCAAAAGTATTAATAAAGTTGTAAACTCTAAAAAGAACCATATTGATAAAATTGCCTCTTGTTTTTAGATTCATCCTACTATTTGTTTTACTTATGGGTTTAAATCTCTAGGCCTGGCCGTTTGAGATTCCATTAAATCCATGCTTCGAGGATTTCGTACTTATTTTGTTTTCAAAAGCAACATTTTTTCAATATTTTGTAAAAAAATCAGCCCGGGACGGGACCTGCCCTTTGTATGTCACATGAGACAAGTGTAGGCAAACACGGTTCCAATATACGTCTATGTATAAATTATATTGGAAATTAAAAGTTTATCGCGACCTGAAGGATACAACATAAAAATAAGCATACTGTCTCAGCATTTTCAAAACTACAAATTTTTTTTAGTATAAAGAAACTCTGTGACGGAAACTTATGACACCATCAACATACCATTCTGATTATAATCGAATCAGAGTCCATTTTTTCCAAGACATCATGTCGCCATTAAAATAAACACTTCTAATTTTTCCTGAGTAATACTACTTCGGGGACAATTTTTTATAACCTTTAGTATTGAAAAACTTTGTTCACAAGCAACTTGTGTATATACATATTTGTAGATCAACCCCATTGTAGGTACCTCTAGTAAATTGTACCTGTTCAAAATGTTAAAACACACATTGAGCACAATTTTTACAGGCACTGAAAGTTTTGTTCTGCAAGATAAGATCCAAGATATCATTTTCTTTATCAGCAACATTGTCTGACATCCTATCCTATGTTCACTGGTAATGAAGGCCTCGTCCACGAACACCAACGTAGAAGCGACTCCTTTTTATGAATAAAATAATAAAAATATACTTTTTGGATAATTCGTAATATCATCCTTTAATTAAAAGCCATATATCATTTAGATACTCTAGATCGGCCCATTCTCGGTACCGGCCCACCGGGCAGTCCGGGCCTTTATATAAGGGGTATAGGGTAACTCTTCAGCTTCTCATTAGTAGTTTTTCAAATTCTGCCTGCAGTTCGTATGTGGAAATTACTTTTATCGATAACTCAAAATTTATTAATAATTGAAATATTTCAATATTTTTTCTTATATTTTTTACGTGTCCTTTACATACAGTTGGTTGCTGAAATACCCGCACGGACTTTAATATACAAAAACGCGATATCCTGATAGCTACTTAAACAACAGCAAGTAAATTTGAATTCTTATACAGTTAGATATTCTTTTTTTTATGATGTGTGGCCAAAGTCCAGAGGACCTCATTATACCGAGTTTAGCAAGGCTACGGCCGGAAGGGAATTAGGGCAAGTGAACGAGGTAAATTAAACGTCTAATTTGGCATTGCTGCAAGTTAAACAACCAGAGCCGGAATAGATTTTTATGAAAGAAAAACTTGTGGGTACTGGTGTACCGCAGGGATCCGTATTAAGTCCTTCATTTTTTTCCATCTATGTTAATGCTATTACCGAAATTATTAAATTCTGTAATTTTCATGCTCACGCTTGGCTGTTAGATACTAACCGTAAGCATACATGTGAAAATTACAGAATATGGTATTGAGAAACACATCGTTTTTGATGATTTGGGAAATGACATTAACATAAGTAGATGGGAAAAACTAACCAACTTTTAGGACCTATAAATTTGATATTGCATGTTAAATTAATGATGACATTACATCTGATCTATTTCTCGACGGGCTGAAAACAATAATTTATTACTTACAGCTTCATAATCTCTGTTGTAAATAATTTAAATAAATTTTATACGAGTTGCGTTCCTAACTTTTTTCTTAGCGTAAGTATAGATTCCTTATAAATGTTACCATAAGGAACTAAAGAATTATATTATAACATGCCGAGATTTTAATTGTGTATTCCAAAAAAATTTACAAATTAAAGTGAATATTTTTCAAAGCAAGCATATAATACAAATTTGAAACTTAAGCTTAATTTTACACAACACAAATACCAATTACATATTATTACCTTTTTCTAGGCATCAGTGCTTTACAACTCAGTTCTTTAAAGGGTGCTTGGATGCGCTTCATTTAACTGACGAAATTGAACTCTATAAATTATACACTAAAGTTTTAAATGGTGGCTCACCACCAACAACACCTTCATCGTCATCTTCATAATAAAAAAAAACTAATTAAAACTATTTCGAATTGAAAATAAATATATTTATAGAGTATACAAATTCCAGAAGATCGTAAAAAATTACTTAAACAACTTGGACTTCAAAAAAATATATAACTAATTACTAAAAAAAAACATTTTGTTGATATTTAACATTGAATATTGTTGTTAATTTATTTATTTTCTTGTTGTTGATATAAGAAGAAACACTGATAGTTTTTAGAAGGTTGGTAAAATTAACTTATTGAGAAGAAAGTTTATAGTATAAAAAAAGCGCATCCAAAAAGCACAATGAATAAGGAGATATTATAGGACTTGGAACCCTCCACCATCGTTATTTGGTTTTTCTTTATTTTATGGTATGTTTACTTATTTTTTTATTTATTTTAATATTTTAAACTTTCGGCAAATATGTTTGTTATATTTGTTTTGTTTTTTGTATTTTATTCAAATTTCATTTTAATATTTTTGTAATTTTTTGAAAAGTTTTACACTGTTTTGAACACATCGAAATAATTTTTGGTCCTCAATTTTTTTTTTGGGCAAATTTTGAAAAATTTTTGAAATAAATATTTTGAAAATAAGAAAATTGCTTAAACTTAATAATAAAATACTTTTTTAAACACTTTTAGGGAAGACTGCTTTGGTACGGAGTTCTTTGTAGCATGCGTAGAAGCACTACAATTAGAGAACGAAATTGAAGATTTCCTTGGAATGCGTGAAATAGTTGGAAAAAAGTAATACAAGCTTTTCATCAACATCATGGATACATAATTCCATGTAATTTCATCAATTGATACTACCGGAAGACATATATGCAAACTACTTCTAATGGAAAAAATAACGAAATTATTTACGTGAATAAAAAACATTTTCAAAAAATTGTGAACCGAAACTCAAGTTTTCTTTATGAACTGCACTAGTATTATGTATAACATAATCGAAAACGAAATCTCCTTAATTACTATGGTGTATAAAATCAGGTTTTGTGTTTATAAAAACAGTTTTATACCTACTTTAAATTAATTTTAATTTTAAGACAGAAAGTATTTGCATTTAGAAGAACTTAAGAACCAATACAGAGTGTGTATTATTTTGTTTGTACTTTTTCCTCTGATCATATATTGTAAAATATTTAAATTTAGTTATCACAGTTTTATTATGTTTGTAAATAATTGCACAATTTTGATGAATATTTTTTACACAATATCATTTTGGATCTAGTCCTTAAATTAACTAATTAATTTTTTTACAAGTTTATATTTAATTTTTATTATATTGATGATATATTTTTTTAATTATTTATTTCTTTCCTTAAGATAATATTTTTTGTAATAATATCAAAAAATTCTCAGTATATGATACCAGTTTCAGTATACTCTTTTTTTTCAGTTTAAGTTAATTTCAGTTGTCCGAACACCAGTGGATACATTTCCATTACAATTCTTGCTTTGTACCTTAATATTTTGCTACAGTGAAATATTTACTTAATAATTTTCTTATTTCAAATAAAATATAAAAGCATTCCTTCACTTGTAAATGCAGCAGTTCACTTTATTAATTGTGAGACATAAAAAGATGGCAACAGTTTTCAAACTTAACACTTCTGTATCCCCACTTATAGCATAATTTAAATAAAAACTTAAGAAAAAAGAAGCACACACTTTTCCAGTTGATTTATAATCTTTTTAATTTTTAAGTATTTATTTTTTTTATAATTCACACCAGTTTTCGCTTACTGTAAATCACTTATATTTTTATATAAAATCTCCTTCCATGTAAATATTTTTCTGTAAACAATAATACGGGGAAAATATAAAAAGTGTATATGAGCAAATTTGTTTTTCATTTTATTTCCCTGTTTCCAAACTCTATGAAATTTTTGTGGGATAAAAGTAAGGGTAAATTATATTTTTCTAAAAACATTTATTTATTTATTGCGGATAAAAAGTTCCTTACTAAACATTTAAAAACAGTAAGTCTTATAATTAGTACATTAAAATTAAATTTGGAGACGCAGTTGGATCAATTCGTTGAGCCGCACGACCACCATGCCATGGGTCCCGGGTTCGAGACCGGGTCTCTCCGTGAGCTTTTATTAAGAAATTAAAATAATCCACTCGGTCTCTGGGCTGTTGTCTAGCTCGCAGCAATGCAAAAACAAGACTTTTAAGTTTCCTCACTTCCCTTACCCTAATTCCCTTCCGGCCAAAACCATGTTAACGCATCAAAGGTTTGTCCCCTAGCATTTGGCATAAAAAAAAGAAAATATAAAATTTGCTAAAAGAGATGGTTATAAATTAATACAAGTCGGAGATAAAACTAAATAAGAAAGACAAGAAAAAACAAAACAGCAAAAAGAAATTAAATGAGATGAATAAACATATAGATGAAAATATGTATTTGAAAAGTACAGTGACGATGAAGACCGCCGACAATGGTGCAGTAAATTGCTAAACGATTTTAAAAGGTGATGCCGATCTCGTACGCTGAATGTGAGATCAAACAACTTGAACAAAGTAAGAACTATCTAACGCCGAGAATTTGATACGGGTGAAAACCAGGTTTAAATGCCTTTTGCTGAATTTAATATTGACGCTACGAAGAGATATTGCAGTTGACGACAATGCAATATAAATTACTCCATTTAATATATCTCTGTGGGACAAACCTACATAGCTCAAAAGCAAATCTAATACAATTCATGCTCCTTCAAAATTACGTTTGCCGTTCACCCGACCCAAGACCACTCTAATATAGTCACAGCAGGTCATTCTATTATTCTATTTTAAATCACACATAGGTTTCTTATACGCGTTACATAGGAGATAGAATAATTAAAAGAAACGATAAATCACGAACGTTACGGTTAAGAGGTTAAGCTTGAATTTTGTTAGGGTTTAAGGACAAACTACTATCAATAGATAAATCAAGCAATTAGTTATAACCGTCGAAAAGTCATTAATAAATAGACTGAATAAGAAAGGCCCCAAAGTGTACCCCTGAGGCACACCTGATGTTGGACTGAATTCAGGTGTTTTTGAATCTTCGATCGGTGCCTTCGATTTGATAAGAAACTATTAGTGAGACGTACGGATGATAGATTAAAATCGAAGAGGTCATGAAACGTGTAATAATTCTGACTGTGAAAAACTTTTGTAATATCCAGAAGATCGGGTATAACGAACAAGCATATTTTCATAATTTTGATCCATTTTCTATCAAAATTCTCAGGAGTTTTGAGGACTTACTCTTAAACGATAATGAAAACTAATTCGGATCAGAGTAATAGAAGCTAATCCATATAAAAATGTATCTTACTTATCGGAAACCGTTGTCCATTGACCTTGTGCTGGGTCCCTTGATAATAAAATTTCACACACGATTACTATAGCCGTAAGTGGTTATATAAAGTGAAACCTGAAGTAAAGGACGTGGTCTGAGAAACCTTTCTGTGAGTCTGACATACACAAATGAATCATATTTTGAAGTAAAGACATACTTATCCGAAAGGCAAATCAGTAGACGCTGCCATACATAAGATCGTGTTCGAGATCGAAAGGATACACCTCAGGAACTTTTACTGAAGTCGCTTTCAACAACGTAACCACGGAGACAGTCGTAGACGCGCTAGAGGCAGTAAAGGTTGACAAAGCCGTTGGCATATGGATCGCTACGCTGCTAAGGATCAGAGCGATAACTTCAAAGTAGGGCGGCTGTACTCTCAGCAAACCGGTTAACCAGAGGACATCGCAGGGAGGGGTCCTCTCGCCTCTCCTGTGGCTGCTAATTATGAACGACATGCTCGTGGCGCTTGAGAAGAAGGGTGTAAAAGTGGTCGCTGATGGTGTAGTTATATCAATACAAGTAGAAATTACGGAAGGAGCTCTAAAGAAGAAAAGTCCCTGAGCAAACCGGCGGTTTGTCATCAACCCACTCAGATGATACTTCTCACTAGGCCAGAGGACATCAGAGTACATCAGTGCATCACTCATAGATGGTATGCTGCTGAAACTCAAACCCCAGGCTAACTATCGAAACTAAACTTAAAAGAATGGATTGCTAAATTAAACAAATCTTTCTACACCTGCACCTATACGCAATACTGCATGAGATTTGCGAGGTTTGGTGGCCAACAGTGAACAAAATAAAAATTCCTGCCAAGTGCGATTCAGACTCGCCCACCGAGGGTTCCGTACCATCGTTCGTTGCTTGTGCAGATTTTCCGCATTGCAATCTTCGATGATAAGGGAAGATGGTATTTTTTTACACACTTTTCATCATAAGTCGAAAAGCATGTGGCAGAAAACGAAAGAAAAATATTTGTACCTTTACTGTGTAAATGAAACAATTTTATATGATACCCCACTTGACCTAGCAACTCCACTTTCAAATTATGACCCCCTTTTTATTCTTGAAATTTTTTCATTTGCACTAAAGTTGGGCAAGCATTATTTAAAACTATTACAAATTTCAAGTCGATAACATTAGCAGTTCCTCAAATAAGCAGTTGTACAGACGACGTCGCACCATAAGCGTTAGCGGGAATGGAAATCACTGGTGCATTCAAAACCATCCCTCCCGTGTTTTTGATACCCCTGTGACCTGTACGCAAATAACGGCACGCCTTAAAGAGTCAAAGTTCCACTGATTACATGCTACAGATTAGGGACTTTAACAGGAAATTCGAGGTAGTTAATACTGGACAGGCAGTTCTGGGAAGCAAGAACAGAAGAACCTCAGACAACATAAACATCTACATAGATCGCTCTAAAACGAGCTCCGGAGTAGGAACATGAGTGATCTTTCAGGAACCAAATATTTACTCGTCGTACAGGCTTCTCAGTGACGTCAGCAACTCTCAGACCGATGTGGTGGCTATACACATGGTGGTGGAATTGCTGGCAACAGGCTCTCTTAGGTCCAAACGAATTTAAATCTAAGATCCTCCTTGATTGCTACAGAGCTCTGCAGGCTCTAAGCACGAATAAGAAAGTACCACTCTGCAGGGTAACTGGGCACAGGGGCCTCACAGAAAATGAAGCAGCAAATATTCTCACTGAGAGAGGTGCTGAAATGGAAGCTTAGGAAGCGGAACAAATACTTTCTCTGATAGGTGATGTTATTAAATCTCTCAAATGTGAGTTAGAAGATCTTGCGAAAAAGATGAGAAGAAATCACAACGTGTCGAATTGCAAAAGTCTAAAATCTAACTCGTACTTAATGTAGAACTATGATCGGGATCTACAACGAGATCTTACCGGGTACACGAGCTCAGAATTGATGTTTTCGATACAGATTTGTGCAAACATTGTCAGTAATCAAATATAAAATAAACTGTATAGCATCTCTTATGGGTTCGAAATGAAAAAGCATTCTGAAGCTCGCAAAGGAGGCAGGTACCTTTGACATAAATATAGTAGCGACGGTCCGACGTTCCGACGTTGGCAAAGCGGTACCTCTAGGATGTAGGGTATCTGAATATGGTAGCGCTAAGGACCCGGTATATGCGAGGCATTTAAGCCGCTACTGTAACTCAACCTAGCCTAAACTCAAGCTTGGATAAACTTAATAACGCATAACTTAAAAACATATATTATACAAAGGCATTTTACCCCTTTGATTAGTGTGCCTACTCAGTACTTCGTCTTTTAGATACCGAATAACCGTGGAGTATCTTATTTAAGAGGAAAAAAAATTTTTAGGGACTAAATTAAATCTGTTCTTTAAAATCTTATAAACTTTACGCTATATTATCTGCGGCTAACAAAGGAAAGTTTTGTCGTGGTACGAGTGGGGCAACATATTCTACGCATCAAAAGAAGTATCATCCAAATCGGTCCACACCTTACGAAGTTAGCCTACCTCTCTCGCCCACCACCACCACCCTAGAGCAACATTTATTCTCATATAAGCAATGGGGAATTACATAAAAAGAATTATCCAAATCGGTCTACGCGTTTAGTTTAGAAGTTGACATCCACCCCGTCCCCCACTATAAACCACCGATTAAAATTGTGTCACGGTATCAATCGGGGAATATACTCTATACATTAAAAACAGAATCATTGAAATCAGTCCTCGCATTACAAAGTTAGGTTTCACCCCCCCCCCCCCACCTACCACACAACAACAATTTTTTCAACAGGGTACCAATCGGGGAACATACTTTACCCAACAAAAATAGAATTATTGAAATCGGTCCACGCGTTACGAAATTATGCTCAGTCATACAAAAAAACATTAAAACAAAACCATGTCGAACTTAGAACCTTGCTGTTTTTGGGAAGTGGGTTAAAAACCAAAGTGAAGGAAGACTATCTTGAGAAACATTCTCATTGTTCAATTCTAAAAAATTATTATATTATACTCGTATGTTAAGTTTGGCCTACGAGTGGTGGTAAACCTTGGCCTTTAGGCTTGTCACATTGCATCTGACCTACCGATTTTTACTAAATTTAAAATGACGGGACCTTGAAATTACTATCCCTTGCAGAGTTTTCCCGCTTATCCAGTTCTCCCTCACCAAAAGGTTTGTCTATATTATATAGTATCAAGCATTCGAGTTCAAGTTATCACTAAAGTTTCTAGCGCAGACAATTTGGATAAATTGATTTTGTTATTAGAAAGTGAAGAAGTTAACTCCCTAATCCTGCGTTCCTAAGCACGTCATTGATTTTCTTCCTAAGCTATGATGCAACATCATAAGGTTCCCCTTAAGCTTTGACAACATTATAAAAAATTCTCTTCCTTTCGTAACCCTATACAGAGAGATAGCATTCATATGATAAGTTCCGCTTTGCGACATTCTGTACACAAAGTTTCGGATATCTGACGTACATGACTTAATTTATGGAATAAAAAAACATACTAAAAAGTATAGGTATAAAAGAAATTCAAACAATTTCTATTTAATCTCCAAATATTAGCCTATCATCGATAATTAGTATCATGGGTTGGATGAACCGCAAGCACAGATTCAGTATGTAATGTGTAAACATTCATTACTAAGTTTCTATTTATAATTCTCCGACCACAAGCAATAACTGCTTAAGTCAATTTTGAAATCGACAACAAATTAAGTTGTTGTGACGTTTTGATTGTACCTGAAAAGATAAACTTGTGGGTATCTACGCGGTCTGTCTAAACATCTTGGGAAGCTGACTTTATTAAAAGTAGATAAATCAAAATATATAACCTTTATTAAATACAATGTTAACGTTGCGAACATTTTTTAACCATTGAAAGTTCCTTTAGTAGTGTTTTTAGAAAAATCTTCCATTCCCTGACCGCATAGATCATCTCCCCCGTGGTACAATGCTGAACTCCGCAATCTTAGGAACAGGAAGAACAGACTCTGGAAAAACTACTTGCGTTGTAATAGCGCAATGGCGTATTCTGACTTTGTGACCTGTTATGAAGGCTTTAAGGCACTATCCTCTTCGCTCTATAAGGAATACCTTGTTAGTGTTCGTGATGATATGCATAATAACCCTCGCAATTTCTTTAAATTCGTCAATATGGAAAAGAAATCGAGGAACTATCCATCTACGATGTGGTATAAGGGGTTTTCTAGTAATAACGTGTCCGTCATAGCAAACAATTTTGCTTCATTTTTTGAGAGTGCCTTTTCTTCGGATAACTTTGAGCCTTGTGTAAATAATTTAGATCATATTCTTGATCGTCCCGCTTCATCCGATTTTTTGCCGTTCATATCTCGGGATCTTATTATGGAGATATTCAATGAACGTAAATTGGACTTTTCCTCTGGTCCGGATGGTATCCCTCCAGTCTTCATTAAGTCCTTTTCCGATGCCCTTCTTACTCCATTAGCGATTCTCTTCAACAAGTCCCTTATAGCGGGTAAATTTCCTGCATTGTGGAAGAGCTCTTTTATAGACCCAGTTCATAAGAAGGGCCATAAGAATGTTATAACTAATTATAGACCAATCGCGAAGTTATCTTGCATACCTAAATTATTTGAATCAATAGTGTATTCGCAGCTTATGGAGCGTTGTATTGGCTTGACCTCTCCCAATCAGCACGGGTTTATGCCCGGTAGAACAACGACTACTAACTTACTTACTGACTGTAGATACACGGATTTCAGTAAAGCCTTTGATAAACTCCCTCACTCCGCAATTATATTTAAACTAGGAAGGCTGGGTTCCCCCCCCCCCCCTGTTCTTCTCGACTGCATTTCTTCATATCTTACAGACAGGACATATCGTGTGTCGCTCCGTGGCTCTACCTCTAGCATCTTCAGAGCTTCATCTGGTGTACCACAAGGCAGTCATCTCGGCCCTATACTATTCGTTCTTGCCATTGACGACATTGTCCATCTGATCTCGCACTCTAACGTTCTAATCTACGCTAATGACATGAAGATCTTCTCTTATGTTAAGGATGATGGGGACGCCGCCCTTATTCAAAATGACTTAGATACGTTTCTGGAGAGGTGCGAGCATAATGGCTTACACCTCAATTTTGAGAAATGTGAGGCTATGACTATGGTCTTCGTCGCGTACTGTCCTTTACCGCCCTTGGAGTAGAGCTTGATAGGAAACTTGATTTTACTCTGCATATCAACTATATCGCGTCTAGAGGTAGTTTAGTCTTGGGCTTTTTTAAGCGTTGGTCTAGAAAGTTCTCGGATATTCCAACATTGATTCATTTGTACTGCTCCTTAGTTAGACCTATTCTAGAGTATGCATCTCAGGTCTGGTCTCCCTACTACGCTGTTCATTCCAAGCGTATCGAATCGGTGCAGCGTAATTTTCTTAAGTTTGTGCTAAGAGGGCTCCCATGGGACGATCCGTTTAGACTCCCGCCTTATACCGATCGCCTCCAGTTGCTCGGTTTGCCCTCGCTTGAGAAAAGGCGCAAAGTCGCTGACTTGGTCTTTATTCACCAGCTCTGGAACTCTAATATAGCCTCAGGTTCGCTTGTTAGCAGGGTTTTCTTCAGACAGTCCCAACATAACCTTTGAAGACTTCCTTTATTGCATGTTGAACCATCCAGATCAAATTATGGCATGCATTAATCGTTTATGTAGGGCTGTTAATGCATGTCCTAATTTTGATTTAACTACAAATTAACAATAATCTATTTTCTGTGCTTACGTGACTCTTTGTTGTGCATGTTGTGTGCTGGGTTCCCTTACTTGTTTTCTTCCTGTTCCTTTCTTTTGCTTGTTATTTTTTCCTTTGCATGTTGGTGTGGGATCCTCATTTCATCGTTTTGATGGAATAGGTGAATTGATTCTATGTTTCAAAGATGTCATCAAACCATTCTCTGTTCATTTCATCTATACCATAGGCCTGCATGGAAAATCTGTCTCATATGTTAATGGTGAATCTAGAATATTTGTGGGTGCTGATTACAAAATAAATATTCAAAAAGATAAGGAAACAGTGACCATACACAACAGTTTTTATTTGAACTTCTCTGAATCAGTGACTCCTTGACCTTGAGTGCCTACTACTTCATCTACAAAGTAAAGGCTAGTCTTTGTATTGATCCTAAGCGTTTCTGGTGCTTTGTAAACTCTAAGCGTAACTCTGATGGTTACCCATCTTCCTTAAGGATAGCGAAAGTAATGATCTTATGACAATGGCAAACCTTTTTGCTTAGTTTTTAAAATTGCGTTTTTGAATGAAGCCTTACCTATTAGACGAGGCTTCCGGTGACTTCTCCCGAATCGAATGTCGAATGATTTTAAAGCAAATGTTTTACTTTAGCTGATATCTTCTCAGATGGCCCGGCGTTTTTCCTGCCTCTTTTTAAAAACAGTTTAGTTCGCCTCTTGCCCCAATATTATGTTATTTATTTAATCTATCTGTAAGCTGCGATTATTAATTGGTTATGTTCGTATGTGTCTGATCGACTCAGCGGGTTTCGTTTCGAGGAGTTCTGTCTGATTCAATTTTAAACACTTCTGGAATGCCACTAGGCAGCCATCTGGGACCACTGCGTTTTATTATCAACATCAATTTCATCCATTTCAATTCTGACTTTGACGTCTTCCATAGCTTATGTTCCATCAACTGACTTAACAAGGGTACAAGGGTAAACAAGTGAACATCTATATCCTTTTCTCGAAGAAGGAGTCCTGTAAAGTTCAACTTCACCATCAGTGTCTGGCTGTATTCCATTTTTTCTTTCGAGAATGTCTTTAATACCATAATTAATATGGCCAGCGAGACATTGGGTATCGTCAAGTGGTGGTCAAGAGAGTTTGACCCCTACATTACCAAGCTTTTCTACTGTACTTTTGTCAGACCTATTTTGGAATATGTAACTCTTATTTGGTCGCCATTTTGTGCGATACACATCAATCGCATTGAAATGGTTCAGATTACCACCACATGCTGATAACCTTGTGTTGCTTCAGCTAGCTTTTCTTGAAAGAAGTCTTCGAACCCAGTGTTTTTTGCCTACAATTGTTGGCATGGTTTAATTGCCACATTCTTTTATTCCGCCTTTTACTATATTTATTTTCACCTGTCTACGCGCCTCTTTAGATATCAGTTTCATTAAGATTACCTTGAATACTTTTTGTAGACTACGTAATTTTGTATTATTTGAATTAGTGCTTGATGCAATTGACGATAATGTTATTATTACTGCGCTAATCTCGATTTTGTAGTAGTCAGTCTTTGACAAAATTTTAAATAAATGAAATAAGTAAAATTAATAAATGAAATTGCATTTTTCAATAGACACAATTTTTTTGTGATATGTGTTTGGGTACGGCTCATGATTATATGTTATGTTCACCGATTGGTACCATGTCAAAACAATTTTCGGTTGGGTGGGGGGTGGGGTGAAACCTAACTTTGTTACGCGTGGTCCAATTTGGATGGTTCTTTTTTTGTTGGACATTGCTAATAGGAGAAAAAAATTTGGCCTAGAGTGAGGGGAAGGGGGAGGGGTAGTCTAACTTTGTAACGCGTGGACCGATTTGGATAATTCTTCTTTTGTTGGGTAGAGTATGTTCCGTGGTTGATACCACGAGAAAAAAAATTTGGTGGGATGGGGGTGGTTGGGTGGGGTGGGTGTAACGCCTGGTCCAATTTCGATGTTTCTTTTTTTGTTGTATAGAGTATGATCCCCCGTTGCTAATAGAAGAATAATTAGGTCCAAGGTGGGGGGTTGGGTGGGGGCGGGAGGAGTAGTCTAAATTCGTACCGCGTGGACCGATTTGGATAATTCTTTTTCTTTTGGGTAGAGTATGCTCCCTGGTTGATACCACGAGAAAAAAAATTGTTGGTGGGGTGAAGGGGGGGGGGGGTGGGTGAAGGGGGTGGACCGATTTGAATGGTTCTTTTGCTGTTGTATAGAGTGTGATCACCCATTGCTTATAGGAGAAAAATTGGGTCTTATGGTGGTCGTGGGGGAGGGGGAGGCGTAGTAACTTCGTAACGCGTAAACCGATTTCGATGATCCTTAACGAAAGCACCGAGTATATCTTGAACATCCTATGGTTTGGGATGCAAAGCTTCAAAACATCATACCAAGTAACACCAATTAGTTCAAGTATGACTGTTTCACAGTTATTAAAAGCAAAGAATCAGGCTTCCAGGCATAGAAATTGTGCCCTTAAGAGGAGTTGAGACGTATGCGCGTAATATCTACCGTTATTAGTACGGGAGACTTACTAATGGCTCTCAAGTTTAACCATTTGGTCTGCACTAGCGCCTCTTAAAACGGATAGAAAGTTTTTTGTCAGATCGGATGGAGTTACATCTGCTCCCTACGAAATAAATGCTGGTGTACCTCAGGGTTCGGTTCTTTCCAACCTTTTTGTTTTTTTTTATTAATGACATTTTATCTCTCACTCGTAATCGTATTTATAGTTTTGCCAATAACGGCACTCACGTATTCTGATTTAATTTATTCTTCTGTAATAAATTCTCGTGGAAACTCTATAGAACGCATGTTTGGGTCATTAAACAACGACATTTCTACAATCCTCGCTCAGGGCAGACTAAATAGTGTTATGTTTAATGCATACAAAAGTCAATGCTGTTTAATGTCCCTTAACAAACAACCAGTCCAACTATGTATCAACCTATTTCAGTCGACGGAGTGAATATACCCGATTCGTTCTCTCTAAACATCTTAGGTATTTAGATGTCCAGCAATCTTAGCTGGACCGAACATATATTTGCAATTCTACAGAGATGTTAGAAATATTTGACTACATCTGGCTTGACGCTGATCTACGAGTCCCACATCAGGCCTAAACTCGAATATAATTCCTATATTTGGACAGGGGCCGAACGTACCGTATTGTTCGCGTTAAACAAAGTTCAAATACGGGCTGTGATACTCACTGGCGATACCCCAATGGAGGGTCGTCGGAATATCGGTTGTTTCTCACTCTTCCATCGTTATTTCCACGATCATTCTTCTAACGAAATTACTAGTCTGATTCATATAGGCACACCACAATGCCCGTAACAAGGATTTCATGTCGCTCCCTTACTTATATCCTCCAGGTCAGGATTCTTTTCTAAGCAGAACAACACAAATATGGAAGAGTTTATTATCTTCTGTTTTTTCACTCTTATGAGTCCAAAACACAACATTGACACCTCCTTCACTTCTTAATCCATTCCCTCATCGTTAATTCCTTTTCTGCCAAGGCTTTTTGGCATAATTATATGAAATAATTGCGAAAATGATCCAAGTACTAACAAATTAAGAGGGAGAGATGAGTTTAAAAATTAAGAAAAACATAACATAACAAATTACGGCAAAGTGCAAGTCGAACTTGGGTTCCGTACCTGAGAAGATTGGTGATATATAAAAACCTGTGCTAGTTATTGACATTGTTTTATTTCTCCTGTAATATTTACATAAGCCTCTACCTCTACTTCGGAGATAGGGGGGTGGTATTTTTTTGACACTTTTCATCATAAAAGGAATTGAAAATTAATTTTATAATGTGCAAACGAAGCCCTTTCATATGATACCCCACTTTAAATGTTGACCCCTTCCTAAAAATACTTTTTTCATTTTTTTCATATGCAATAAAGGTGGGACAGCTAGAGAGACGAAGTCGCACAATAACTGTTCCAACTGATTTTACGAAAAAATGACGTTATTTATCCAACCCACATTACAGGCTCAACGGTAATACATTTAATAAAAATATGTCAAATTGGCAAAAATTATTCAATTATCTATTTATCAATAAATCTAATAAATCACAATGTTATTAAATTTAACTATTTCATATAATTAGCATATGTATTGTTTGTTGAGAAACATTTATTTGTTGTTCAAACACCAATGACCCTACTAGGGTTGAATAATTTGTGTATTTTATTCATCGAAAAATGCAATTTTGTTCGGCTAAGTAATTTCTGATGCCTTTATAGACCTTCCTTAATTAACTGCCGTTTTTAAACAAAAATTAAATTGAGTTTAATTTAAGATCTCCTCCACGTCTCATAATGAACGAAGTTATCGAAAATGCAGAATACACTACAGATCCCACCGCCATCTATATGCGACTAGAGCTTGGCAAACTGTCAGAAGTGACAACCAATTTGTTTACAAATTACAAATATTTACAAAAGAAAAGTGGACCTATTGTTCAACTTTAAAGTGTTTTTTTTTGCATTTTCGTTTTAGAGTTCAAAGGTTTCTTGCGATAAAAAGATAAAGGTAGTTGAAACAATAATAAATTCTAAACAGGAATGTGTTGCAGTCAAACTTTCAATTAAACTTCCTAATTCTTACTTCAAATTTGTATATTTTTATGACCTAATCACTTGTTTTCAAATAGAAGTAAGTCGATTTTTGCTTTAAAATGATTTTGGTGGAGATGCAACAGTTTAGGGCATAGTTTAAGTGCGCTTCTTCAAATGCTTGGTTTAGAAGACACATCTGTTGTAAATTTTGGTGAAGCGAAATAATATCAACAAACTGAAAGTCTCCAATTTTGCGTGTTTTAAATCACGTAAAATAGTCTAAATTCCCCCAGCAGTTATATGTAACTAATCTTACTAATAGTAGTTGGAAATAATATGATATTAGTACGCTGACTGATGGGAATTTGTTTTTAATCATTTACTTTAGTCAAATCATAAAATAATTTATAAAAACGTTTTTGGAGCACACTCTAAAAAAATATGGAAGGGGATAAACGGACGGATCCCTGACAGGGAAGCTCAGGGAAATTACTCTACTCTCATCTCTCTCGAGAATTTTTTTCCCAGCTGCTTCACTGTCTTACCACTTTTTTCCCTGTACCGTCCAATCACTTTATATACTTTTATATACTACTTTACAATAAATAAAGCAACTAAAAACCTGTTAAATACACCTCTTCCTCCCAGAAAGTCTAATAAATTTTTGACGTAAAAGCAGGGACAACAATTCGTGAGAGAGTGATGAAAGCAGAGTAATTTCCCTGAGCTTTCCTGCCAGGGATCCCTGACAGCGATCCGTCCGTTTATCCACGTCCAAAAAATATAGTTTCAGAAGAGGAACGTCATAAATAATTCGATAATCAAGAAAAATAACAATTTTCCGATAAGCCTTTATTTCAGAAATATTTTGTCACTGCGAAAGTCGTACAATAATTATACAGGGTAGTCGGTACGCTATACCAATGGATTCTTTGAAGTGTCCTGATCAAAATTTTCTTCCATACCCTTCCCCTTCAAAATCACGTTTGAAAATTTCGGTTTCTTCAAAGGAGGTGTGCTCACTTAAATGCTTGTAAGTCCTTTTAATGACATCACACGACCAACATTTAAAACTTTTTTGAAAGAGGACACTTTATCCTTTCTACTTACAAATTTTCGAGTTATTGTACCTCAAACATGAATATTGGGAAAATTTTGCACAAAATGTTGGTATGTTATCCTTGATCCTGTAAAATTTTTACAACAAGGATATCATTTTTTGCTTTCCTCTTCCTCTTTTCTTAGGAAGCTCTTTACAACAACAAAAAAACATTATTTCGATATCTGCAGCCATTCAAAAGTTATTAACATTTTTATGCTGCTCGAGAAATGCTATTTTTAAATTAAGTGTTCTACGTGGCTACCATCCTGCAGAACACACAATTCTGCTCTCGAAGTTAGAGACCTTTTGATGACACCTCCAAGTCTAGATTTATTTCTTATTTGGTCGCAAGCTGTACAGATTTTTTGCCACAATTGCTCTACAGATTTTATTTCTGAACCATCGACTTGTAAAAGATTTTATAGATAAAACTCTAATGGATTCAGATCAGGAGATCTTGCTGGTCAAACACAATGTCCGCCGCGACCAATCTATCTCGTTCCATAAGCTTCGTTCAGGTACTGTCGCACCTGAACCGACAAATGGGCAGGAGCGCCATCGTGCATAAACCACATATTTCTTCGCAAGGCTATTGGAATATGGTCGTCTAATTCGTATAACTTTCTTGGCATGGTTGCTAAATGCACAGAAGAGATTTCTACTTGCATAATATCTTTCCCTGTACCGGTTTTTGATCAGGACATTTCAAAGAATCCATTGGTATAGCGTGTCCTACACATTTTCCGAACACCCTGTATACAGAAGTTTTATAAGGTTGGGATTGCAGATGTGCCAAATTAGTTTTAGTTGTTTTGCGAGCTCCAAAGACGAGGGTTCCGACTCATTAGATTTCATATTATTTACATTTTTCCTTTAATTTTTTTTGCTGCTTTTTCAATTTTAAGGGGTTATCCTACTTCGAATCTGACAAATAATTGGGAGTTAATTTTGTAAAAACTATAAATGTAGTGTTATTAATTTTTTGTATGGCTTTACTGCGTTTGTGTACAATTTTTTGTTGAAACATTTTCAAAATTTTCTGATTTATAACACTTCGTGGTCAAACGGCGTACATGATTTTGCGAATATGTTTGGTTAGTAAAAAAAATAAAAAATACTCATTAACTACATTATATTGGCTATGGGTATGATGTAACGTTTTTGATTTTCCTCCTAGACTACGAAAAACAATTTAAAATTTTTTTTTTTAAATTTTTGCCTCAAAAATGCGAGCTACACTGAGCGAAATTCATATAAAACACCTCTAAGAGGGTTCATTTCCTTTCGTTACACAGTAAATTTTACAAATGTTAACGAAAATATTTTAATGATAAATGATGACACGTATTCAAAAGAAAACTTTTCAATTAACAGTTAGCTCATTTTACTCGAATGTGGTGTTCTTTGCGCGTTTAGTCTTGGTATGTCGTCACGCGAATCAATATTCGAACGAAATTCATATAAGACACAAGGGAAAAAATTTAAAATTTGTTAAAAATTCTAACGGTTTTCTGAGAACTTTTAATTTAAGAGTTAATAAAGATATGTGTTTAATATAAATTACCTAGTTTAATGTTCTAACCTGCTTGGAATTTGTAGTTTTTTAATATGCCTCGAGGAAAGCTGCTAACTGAAGAAGAAAAGGGAAAGATTCTGGCATTTGATGAAATTATGGCAAAATGCCGCACAAAAACAACAATCACTGCGACAAAAAGTGCAACTTTTCAGCATAGAGAGGAAGAACAGAACGTTTGCAACCAAAATTGTGAAGGAATTGAATCTCCCTGTTACTGCTCGTCGTGTACAGCAAATCTTACATAACGACAAGAACCTCATTTTTAAAAATCCTTTGAAAAAACCGCCTCTTACTGTGATGCATAAAAACGCAAGACTTACATTTGCGCGAAATCACATGAGTTGGACTGAAAAATGGACTAAAGTGCTATTTACTGATGAGAAAAAGTTTAACTTGGATGGTCCTGATGGTTGCTCATTTTACTGGCACGATAAAAGATTTCAAGAAGAAGTTAGAATGATCAGAAACTTCGGTGGAGCCAGCGTCATGGTTTGGAGTGGATTTTGCGCCAAAGGAACCATTAAACTCGCCTTTTTGCCTGGTAAAATGAATGCGGATGTTTACATCAATATATTGGAGAGCATGATGGTAGAACAGGCAGAAGAATTATGTGGTTCAGACTTCATCTTCCAGCAAGATAATGCTGCAATATATACTGCCAAAAAAGTTAAAGAGTGGATTGACTCCAAAAATATTGCCACCATGTCTTGGCCCGCAAGAAGTCCCGATTTGAATCCCATAGAAAACCTGTGGGGAATTCTGGCAAGGCGCGTCTATGGAAATGGACGGCAGTATTATAACATAAAAAAATTAAAATGCTCGATAACGGCCGTTTGGAACGCGATTACAAGCGACGAATGCGCAAATTTAATTCAGTCGATGCCAAGCCGGATTTTCGATGTAATTTAGAAAAGTGGAGGTCCAACGCATTACTAAACAAGTGTAAAAATTTGTTTTTGAAAAAAAAAAATTATGAATGTAAAAATATGAATTAATGTACTGATTATTAAGGTGTTTTATATGAATTTCGTCGGTTTCGTTAATAATTATTGTTTTTTTCTGTTTAATTTTCAATTAATGAATTATTACAGCTTTTTTTTCCACAAAATAAAAATTTTAGTATCTTAATATAAGAAGTGTATCTTTGTTTGCATTTGCTTTCATAACATTTTAGAAATTTCAGGATTTTTCGAAGTGTTTTATATGAATTTCGCTCAGTGTATATTTACTAATATTTATTGAACAAGAAAAGATCGAACAAATCCTATGTCAGACGAAAACTTCTCTGAATATGTGTATTACCTTTCATCAATTACAGCTTGAGATATCTAGTACATCGCTTTGAAAATCATAGTTTTGAAAAAAAACGCGTTGAAAGAGTGAACACTAGTTTTCTTCATAAAATTATCAAATCTTCAGGTCTTACCATTAATCTGCCATTCCTGCCTCGTACAGTGAACCTTCTTCCATACGCAAAGCTTTTTTATTTATTTTAAGCAGAGCTGTAAAATTTAGATTACGATTACTTTTTGATTACGATTACTCAATTAATCGTAATCAAAAATTGCGATTACGATTACGGAAACAATTGTAATCGAAAATTTTGATTACGATTAGGCACTGAAATAATCATAATTGAAAATTTTTAATACGATTACTCAAATAATCATAATCGTGAATTTTGATTACGATTACTCAAATAATCGTAATCGAAAATTTTGATTACTATTACTCGAATAATCATCATCGAGAATTTTGATTACGATTACTGAAATAATCTTAATCGAAAATTTTCGATTATTATTGCAAATAATCAAGAAGTAATCAAATTTTTATTAGATTACTTAATCGTATTTTCACTAAAATAAATAAAAATAAATAAATTAAAATGACTACAATGAAATAATTTATTCTTCGTTATTATCGTTTAGTAGTTTATTACTCTTTGTCTACTGGGTCTGAGGTAGCAATTCCATTTAATTTCATTTATAAGCGATACAAAATATATCTGCACTGGGTCTTCGCACTAAACAACTTGAACTCATTATCGCTTCCTTAACATGATATTCTGCTTAATTACTATTATCTTAAAATTACCTAATGCTTAGGAAATGCCCGAACAATATATAATTCCTTTGCTATCGCCAAGTGTGATAGGTAATAATCAAGATCCTTTCTGGCACAACGGCGCCGTTTTAAACATGCAGTTTTGTCGCTTAGATATTATTCTTTGTGTGCTTCTTGCCAGGATTATTATCTATGCCTTTTACAACACAGATAATTATATGTAATTTTTGGAATAGTCAGAAATAAATAAGATTGTATTATTTTTGGATTCCTTCCAATTAATCTGGAAACAAAAAGTAATCCAGAGTACTATTTGATTACTTCTGAGTAATCTTCTAAAAAGTTTGATTATTTTTTGATTATTATTAATCGTAATCCAAATTTTTGATTACGATTATTTGAGTAATCGTAATCAAAATTTTCGATTATGATTATTCAAGTAATCATAATTCAAAAGTAATTGATTACAAAAATAATCATTATTTTTACAGCTCTGATTTTAAGATTACATGCTATAATAAATGATAAGACATAATAAATAAATAGTAAAAGCTACAAAATGAGCTATAATTATAGTAGATACGGGCTGGAAGGAAGAAGAATTAAGAAAGGCGTACAAGATCGGCGGGATCAAGATATAAGGCTTTGTGAAGGGATCATTTACTTAGATGGAAGTCAAAGGAGGAAAGGTTGTTGACTTTTCGTAGCATCCTGGTAATTAGTTCGCGTTGACCGTAGTTCGTGCGAGGGCGGTCGAGTCGGAAAAGGTGAGTGGACCTAAGGTTGCGGGGATTGGTATAGATGGGTAAAGATTGCAGGATTGAAGGGCAGTCTATGGCACCAGTTAATATCTGATGAATAAAGAGAATGTCGGAAACATCACGACGTTTACTTAGGGGTTGTAAGTCGATCAGTTTCAGACTATTTTCATAAGGTCGAAGGTTGAATCTGTCTACCCACGGAAGATCACGTAGAGCAAAGCGAATGAACCTACGCTGGACAGATTGAATCCTGTTAATGTGGGTTGTTTGTGTAGGTGACTACACCTGGCTGGCATATTTAAGGAGAGGTCTTCACAAACCTTAGCCCGGAGTTAGCTCTTTTAATAATACTGTCAATATGGGCTATTCGTCTCGTTCTGCGTTCAATTCGGCCTAGGTCTCGAAAGTTCGAGCCTCGGCAATTGAAATTCGTCTATAATCTATATGTTCGCACATTGCAGCGGCATTTGGTCCAATTACCAAATTCATGAAGTGCGTCATTTCAAGGAAACTTGTGTAGCCGTTATTGAAAATGCTTGCTGCAGTACATAAGGCAATTTATACTGTTTTCTTGCCGCTAAATACCCGTTTGAGAGCAAACGGTCATTTAAAGAAATGATACTCTCGATATTGTTTTGAGTCAATCCTATGGAACACGTTAACAAATTATCGTTACTCAAATCTTCGTATAAACGTGTAATTGCCTTCACTACGACATCGGGGAGAACTGATTTGTGAGTATACTCCTGCAGTTTATTTAGCGCTTTTACTTCTACTATCAAGTGCCCCAGCTATCTTCCCCAGGCGCACAGTTATCATGCTGTGGATTCTCATCGGTCAACGATTTATGCAACAGTGTAGCCCAGATGTCTCTTTTCATGTCTTCGGAGCAAATTTTGTTTCGTCGTATTGCTAATCTGTAAAGAACACTATTAATTCAGTTTTGTTGTAAGATTTCCGCTTCCACCTAATCCTTTCGTCTCCTTCTTCAATTTACATAAGCACGCCCCCATCCTTTACTGTATGTGTCAGTCGCATTCTTTTTTTTTTGTTATTGTAAAATATTCACCATACGGTTGTGATTCATTAATGCCTTTGAAAGTTTTACTACTTCCATCGCCTATATATGACGAATATTTTACGCCATTTAATTCTTCTAATCTCGCGAATATTTCTACAACTCCGTCCACCTCCATTTTACCTGAACATCCATCATGACTTATACTGCATTCATCTGCTTGGGATTCCATCCATTCTTCATATTCCTTCATATATTTTGGGTTTTCCAGTTGACAGTTGTGTAAATGTACAGCAAAAATAGAAAAGAATAATTGGTTTAGTGCTGATCTAAATAGATATAAGGAGTATACTCGGTACAAATTCGATAGAGCGGTATTATTAAACAGTGAAAGTGAGTGGGATCAATACAAATCATGCAGAAATATGTACAAAACTAAATTGAGCAAAGCAGCTTAAATAGCATGACCACTTGCAATTGTTGTCTCCCCGCCCCACATTAATGAATTTTAGTAAAACAATAAATATTTGAAAAGATTTAATTACACGGGAACGATTTTGAAATTGTCAACACAGAATTTACTGCGATAACATTAGTTTTGAGGTTTGTACTTTATATAAATATTTAAGATAAACTACTGCAAACGATGAATAAGTATTACGTCACATGAATAAAACCATTTTTTAAACTCCTCCCTACTCCTACGTCACACTTTCACCCATTTGGTTTTTTTTCTCCCTTCCTATCTAACTAACTAATAGTTTTAAAATGTTGCCTCAAATTTACTAAGGATAATTATAGTTGCCTGAGTGAAATATCAAACGCCTAAAAGAAAAAAAAATATTAAAAGGCGTAGATTTTAACTTCAGGTTGATGTTGATATATGCACAAATCTCTCTCTAGTTCACATAACGCCTTCTGAGGCGTGGGGCGGGAGAAGAACTTCACCCGATTTGAACAACAGTTACAAAAATACTAAATAATAATATGTACAGATACTAAAAAATTAATTTAAAAAAAGTTTATCTTTTAAAACCAAATTGCGCTAAAAAATAAAAAATATCTAAAGCATCCGCTAATGCACTGATATCCAAAGCACTTACAATGTTTCCACTTCTCTGTCCATAAGTAAAGCGTAGTAGATTCTACACTTACACTTTCACAAACATAGACTTTATTTTATTTCAAAGACCGTACGCAGCTGAACTATTTTTTTTTGACTATTACAGACACTTGAAATTTCACATCTAGATACAACATCAAAGTCGCGTACATATTTCTTTTGAAATTTTCCAAAAATATTCGTCTCTGAATTTCCTTCTTCCGGTTAATAGAGTATAGTATGTGTATTCAGAGGGGAGTAAATACTAGATTTTCATCATAAAAAGTCATAAGTCATGTACATTCGGTGTGGACAATACGACATTGTATCTGGAAGTATCTGAACGTTAATGGACAAGTCGACATCTAACTTGAAAATCCACTTATAACGCATATTAAATACGAGCAGCTATTTTTACAAAAATAAGAATGAGAATTGAATCAAAAAATAGGTATAAAATTAATTTTTATAATAGCTGCGTTCCATTGGGCCATGCAGAGTACTCCGGCGTACTTCTCCAAGGGAACGCTTTTTCTTTACTTGAGTATTATAGTAATTTTGGAAAAAGTTTTAACGTTTTATTATGGGAAGCAGATGCTTCTTTTTAAACACCTTTAACATTTGTTATAACAAAACAGCAAAGAGCCACCTATTAAGTGCTTTGAAGCACAAAAACCCTAGCGGAAAAACTGAGCGTAAGTACCCTTGCAAACTTGGGTGTATGGCGGAGTACTCTGCATGGCGCAATGGAACGCAACTAATAAATGAAGTGCCTAATAAGTCTGCAATAGATAAAAGTGTTCGGTCCTGATTTAAATTTTAATCTCATAAAATTGTTGTATATATCTACCGTTAATACATTCCTCACAGTAAGAAGTTCTCACAAATTTCAGATTCAAAAACAAGCTTTATTTTTTTTAGCTATTTTGCTTTAACTAATGTAAAGTAATCTAAATAAATTATTTTAATTGGATCGATGACACAGGCAGATCGCTTTCGAATTCTAGGAACTTAATTCTCCAAAAATATATTTAGATATGATATCACGACACTAATCAAATTGCGCACGAATGCTTTTTCCTTAACACAATTTTCAACGACAAATTACTGTCAATTTATTCAATCAAATTGGACAGCTTGTTAATAGTGTCAAATTAAACTTTGTATTTCTAGATGTATGTATCAATTCAACATGGGCTTCTCGAAGCAACGAACTACCCAGGCAACAGAAAGTCTGCCATCATTTTTAATAATGAAATAATTCTTACATCAGCGAGTATATTGGATATTTACTTTGAAAACAATTCGTTTTTTACGGATGATGAATTAGACTTAATCACAAAGAGCTTGCAGAGAAATGATATTGTGGAGCTGAGCACTTGCAAGAAAATGGAAGAAATCAAATTTAATATTGTTTTTGATCGAGCTAAAATCGTTGACAAAACTAAATATTTTATTAAGCATAAAGCTAAGCTACTGTATATATTTAACTCGAATGGAGTTTTTACCTGTATATCAAATTTGATTGATAAGTTATTTGCAAGCAATGAAGTCGACGAGGAAAATTTTTATTTGGACAATCAAAAACTCTTGCTTTCAAGCATCATGGTACTTCAAATAGTTAAAAATGAAAAGACAACAGATTTTAATATAGACACATTTCTAAAAGGAATGATTAAATACATTCAATTTCTTGAGCCTGCTAATAAGCTAGACGACGTATTAACAATATGTACACCATTTGGAATAGAAAACTTCTACAAAACAGTGAACATTGGAAAAGTGTCCAATGTACTTGGAAGAAATAATTGTGTCTTTATTCTATCAAACACACTAACAGAAGGATGCGAAGGTTCGGCTGTTTTTAACAATAAATTGTAACGTTTTTCCCTAATGTTCATAAAAATCAAATTATATTTTAATTTCTAGAAGATTGATTGGAATCGTGATATGTACAAAGTTTCCTCGAAAAAGTGGAGACGTTAATCTTACCTTAGCAGCTAATTTTCAATTTATTTTTAAAGACTTTCTATATCAAATAGGCAAAATAAGGACAAATATATGCAATTTTTGGAAGTATTCACCACCTTCATGTAAGATCTCTTTTTTCCTTTTCTTAACAATTATTGTATAGTTTCGCATTCAGGGGAACGAAGTATGATTCTCATTTCAAACGTTGGAGGACAAGGAACAGGAATATTTACGAAAATATCTGGAAGGAAGTATATTCTCACTTGCTCACATGTTGTTCATGAGGTATGTAAGTCATATAATAGAATAGCATCACCGCTTAGATTTGAACTCTCTTTCCTCTCTCAAATATAAAATTTATATTTTTGTAGAAAGGGCAAGAAAGAAAAATATTATTTTAATTCAATTTACTTAAATTTTCTATTAAGTAAGGAGACTAGCAGCTAATTAAAAGTAGATACAATAGTGCCGCTTTGGCTGAGACCCTAATGAACTTCGCTTTACTTTATTTAAACATAGACCGAGTTTGTAAGTTTTTTTTGTTGCTGGAATTCGTAAATGTTGTCCTGTTTGAAGTGATTTTTCAAATAAAATCAAAAAACAATTGCCTATTCAAAATATAGGTATAGGTTTAGTTTATTGATTTTCTCGACGAGTGAAAAAATGATTATTAAAGAGACAAGACATAGATGTAACAGGCTCGTATATACCATAATTTTTGCGGTAGTGGGAAATATGCAGAATTAACCGCGTCTTGTAATGAAATGAATGAAATGAGCTTTAATCGGTCAGCGTAAGAAGGCAGCCGTAGAGGATCGATCAAAGGAAGGCCACAAAGAGCAAATCTTACGAATCTACGCTTTACAGCCTCAATGCGATTAATATGAGTCACATAAAAATTAGACCGCACTGGAGTAGCATACTCCAAAACAGGTCTTACGAAAATAAAATAAAGGAGTTTAGTTATATATGGGTCATAAAACTCCTTAGGCCATCGCTTAAAAAAGCTCAGAACAGAATAAGCTTTGTTTACGATATTGTTGAGATGGTCGTGAAATGAAAGTTCATTAGAAAGTGTACCTCTAAATAGAACACGTTGCGTGGGATCAGACAGTAGGAACGAATCCAATTAACGAAAGTTGATGGAAACCCTAGAAAAGATAACTTACAACATAAACTGACAATAAGGCGACAGTTTGATATGTCACATTTTCTTCTCTTCTTATGTAGAGGAATGATGACAGATAGTCTCCAGAATTTCAGAAAAACACCACAACAAATAGATAAGTTAAATAAATGACAAAGTATAGAAACTAGGGACATGCGACAGTTTTTTACAAAGTACGCAGGGATACCATCAGGACCACACGATAAAGTATCAGCCAAACCAGAAATATGCTTTAGGAGGGCATCCTCGTCAAACACTAGGTCTTTGGTTTCAAGGTTAGTTAGCTCAAGCCTCGTCGTATGAGTAAAATCTTTATCTCTAGTATCACAGTCTGTAGGGTAGAAGGGTAGCCATCACAATTACGCTTAGAATTTACGAACCTCCAGAACTGTTTAGGCTCAATACGCAAAGCCGATTTCATTCTCTCCAAATAATCACAATAAGATATATCAAGTGCAAAGCAAAATTGGTTGCGTAACATGGAGTAAGTGAAGTAGTCAGCATCACTCCTTAAGGGACAAACCGCTTCCAAGCTTTATTCTTTAAGGGCTTTACGCAACTATTGAGCCAAGGCTGAGACCTTGAAACAGGAACACAATTAGCAAAACAAACAGAAAGAGAATCGTAAAATAATTTTACAACATTATCTGTTTATAAGCAGTTTTTGTTCAATTATATAAATTTCCGAAGTAGTTTGTTTGCGAGAAGGTAAATACTTGAGTTAATTAATTTTTATCGGGCTTGCGTTGAATTTCCACGTATTGTTTTAAATCCCATAAGTGTTCCGTAACCAAATCGAAAAACTTTTGTGTAATCAACACAATGTTTGTGTGGATGTGTATATATTTAATACTTTAGGTGCTTTCGCGCGACACGTCTTAGTTGATCAACGTCTCAGTTCATTTTGAGCCACAACAAATTTCCATACACATATTGAGCAACTGAGCAAGTGAGACTGGTTTTTCACATCTCAGTGGAAGAATATTAACTAGTACCTGTGAATTTTTTTAAAATTTGTATTAATTTATATTTTGGTAGCTGCTATTTGCGTCAACGGATGAAATAGTGTCCTTAGCAAACAGAAAGCAATATGATTTTCTAAATTTCAAATTGGAAAAGTTCGTTACATTAAGAGCTATACAAATTGGCATATCCTGAACTGAGATAACTGAGACGGTTTTTCAAAATTTCGTCTCAATTAACCAACTGAGACGTATCGCGCGAAAGCACCTAATGTAACGAACTTTTCCAATTTGAAATTTAGAGAATAATATTGCTTTCTGTTTGCTAAGAACACTATTTCTTCCGTTGACGCAAATATCAGCTACCAAAATATAAATAAATACAGTTTCCAGTTTCTCCTCCGGTTTTTTCTCCAATATGGCGTAAGTGGCCTGCGATATTGAGGGAGGGGGGGGGGGGGGGTCGCCATATTCAAACCATAGTTCTAATATGGGCGGATTCAATTTAAATTTAAAATGTTACATTACCGATCGATTTAAAAAAAAATTGGTCTTACCAAAAAAATTCTTGTGAAATTTGTAGACATATTTAATTATGGTATTCAGCATTAACCAATCAGTATTCAAGTTTACCGTTGACTTGTTATGTTACCATCGTTAAGTTCTTTTCTTTTCTTTCTTCCATACCGAGTTCGTTATTATTTGGGCTGGGTACTATAATCGCAATAACATTTTTTGGAGTTTGGCGACAAAGCGTATGTTTCGCGTATATAATCGTTTTTTGGAAAACTTTCATATTTTAATATAATTAATTCATGGTGAAAATACAATGCAGGGAAATATGCTTAAATAACGTTTAATATGAATGAAATGCTAAAAGAGATATCACGATATGGGAGTCCATGTTGGTTCGTTACAGGAATTATGTTAATTATAAAACAGCAAATTTACAAAAGAGTTTCCTACTCTTGGTCCTTCAAGGGCCCACGGGTTTTTTAATACTGCAAGTAGTTCGCGCTTCGCCTAGTATTGCGAATTTTCCATTCTCTAGCATATCAGGTTTTATAGTTCGGGTTCTTCCTCCCTCAATAAGAAACTCAACATTATGGCCAGCTTCTTACGCTTGTTGAACGTACAGGTGAAGTACAGCTCTGTACAAAATATTGAAAATACCACTTTTAGTAGGAAACCTAACGCAGATATTTGTCATATTTCCAGCAGCAGTAACTATTGAGCTACTTATATACTTATTAAGGAGTATAAAACTGATAGCTATGTAATCAAACTGACTTCGATGCATGGAAAGCAAAACAGGAGGTACGCCAGGTGATTTGTCCGTGGCAGTCTCAATTATCCTACTTGTATAGGATGTATAACTACACCTGAGAGAAAAGCTGGTAATAATTGTATGAAGCCCGAAATGTTATTCCGGAAAACTATCTGAACTTGTGGACCTCATGTCCATTATAGTTAACCGTGAAAATTGAATGTACTGTCAAGTTCGGCAGCACGAAACTTTGCTCATGGGAATGTTTTGGAACTGATAAATAATAAAGTATCCCGTTTGATATAAAACGTCTGATGATTATATTTAAAGAAGCGCGTTACTTCAACTAAATTTATTTAACTAAGTTACAACGGTTTTAGTATTTTAATTAATTACGCGCTACTAGATGTTGATCTTGACGTGGCGGTGGTTATCTTCGGACTAGTGATCGAGTGCTACCCCGTATTACCGGATGGTCTCTTGTTCCTCTCACCATTTTGGCAATACATCTGTTGTAGGTTTTTTTGGGCTCAGTATTGTTGTGTAGAAATGCAATTATACTCGAGCACAGAATATGATGAATGTGCATTCTCGATTACTGTGGCGATAGTCGATGAATGTAATGTTTTTAGAACTGATTTGATGGTGCCACAGGTCTATAAGTTGAATTTCCGGCATTGCCATAATTGACCTGCTCACATAACAATTTGATTCAAAATTTCTTTTTTAAATCTCTAATGATGAATGAATTTTTTGATCTAAGGTTATGTTCCACTAGTTTTTAATAACTTTTTAATAGTAGTCTTTAAGCATAAGTTGTAGAAAACAGTCAGTCTCATTTGACAAACAATAAATGCATTCAATGAAGGCTAGGCTCTTTTTAAGACTTCGCCTCTCTACGACGCCATAAGTTTTTACGTTCATTTTAGACAAATTTAGTTCTTAATCCGAGTCAAGCTCTATGCGTCGTTTAGCCGCGTTTGTCTTTTTATAACGCTGGGTTCATACTGGGCCGCGGCATGACTATATTAAAAAAGAATAATAAAAAGTAAAAGATTAAATATAGGTATTTTAGAAAAACAAGCCAAAAAATGAAACACATGTAAATGAATTTTGGCATAATTGTACAGTTTTCAAATATTTTGTATTTTAATAGGTTCCAAAAACAACTTGTCGATATGCGGATGGTTGTATTGAATGTGACGTGGTCTGGAAAAATCCAAAACTTGATCAGCCATATGATGTTGCTCTTTTGGAAGCTCCAAGCATTATTCCGGATAACTACTTTGTCAAGATTTCCAATAAACGGCCGAGATTAGGGCAACTTATATATAATGCTGGATTTCCATATTTTACAAATTTAGATGATGAAAGTCGCCTCCACCCTAGTATATTTGAAGGTCGAATAATAAAATGTTCTCCAGGATGTATAATGTCTGATGCTTCGCTGCAAGCTGGACAGAGTGGAGGTCCTATGCTCGATGAGAACGGAGATTTACTGGGCGTGTGTGTTTGCAACATTAAAGCAGAAAATAAAATTTATCCACAAATAAATATTGCAGTTCCAACCTGGGAAATTAAGTCTACTTTAGAACAATATGCTAAATCACTTGGTAAGTAATGCTACTTTTGAATTACTTCCAATTGGCTTACATTACTTTTTGTTTTCAGATATTAGAATTCTTAACAACTTAATTGCGGCAGCTAACGTCAAAAGAGTATGGGGACTACAAAAGCCTTTAATTGAAAGTAAACTGTAATTGTTGCCTTCATTTTAAAATACTTTTAGAAATATTTGTGTAAGTAAATGCCGTTTATATCATTTTGTTGTTTGTTAAATTTCAAATTGATTGGTACAAATTAAACGAGTGATATCATTCTAGAAGTCTTTATAAAATTGCAAATTGTTGAAGGTACACTTTGTATATGTGCAACAGATACGAAACAAAAAAGGTTATTTTGATTTAGATTTCAGTTTTCTATTCAAAGAATTTATAAGATTATAAATATTTAAGCAACCTCTGTAAATCTTTTTGTTGTATTCCGAATGGCGCATGGTGGGGTAATTTTTATTAATTTAATCAACATTCCCGATCAGGCAAATACAACAATTTATCGCTACAAATTATTTGACAACAAATGACCAGCATTTCCTCTTGGTGGCAATTACATTTCCGTTAAAATTCTCATAAAAAAAACTTCCTAGCGAGGCTCATTTTGTCGTATATACCTAAGAATATGTGCCAATCTCTAGCACTATTATACATAATTAACAGAAATATTACGATAAAAGTAACAAAAACAACACCTAGAAGAGTCGTCGTTTGCTAGCCGCTTGAAACTGCTTAGCAAAGCGCATTTTTGCACGTAAGCCTTCGACATACGCGCAAAGCCACTGCCGTTTTTCGATAGGGAGCTCATGAAAAGAACAGACAATGACCCTTATGTATGTTATTTTATACGAAAAATTGAGGTTGGTCTCCAGACCAAGGGCCATTGAAACAAGATGTAAGAAGGATCTATGCAAGGGATTTAGGGTTTTTTTTTACGTTTTTTGGGGAGCTGTATACTTTTATTCGAACTGTTTCGGACACAGATTTTTCATTTTTCTAACGTGCTGAAATAAATCCCTTTTGAAGTAATCAAAACTCTCACTCTCTGCCATTGTAAGATAATAATTAATGTTGAACTGTTATTTTATAAAAAGTAGTGAAAAAATTTACTAAATAACCTGATACCATTCTGTATTTATTCTCGTTCTAGGGAATAACAGTTTGATCTCCAGGGGACTACTAGGCTTCCTCGAAACAGTTCCGACTCCTCGCTATGTGAGACTATAACATTTTGCTGAGTGAAAAGTATTATTATCACGCTGTTAAATACAGGGCATTTTGTCTCCCATTGAAAAATATGTAGGGGTTGGAAATTCTTAGCGATTTTGTGACTGAATCCAGTGGTCACAGGTATAATTGCGGCAGACGGCCAAAGTAAAAAATGTATGGTAAGTTTTGGGGATCGCAAACTACAGAGACACCCTGTATCAAAGAATATAGGTTAAGTACAAAACAAGTACTTAAACTCTCGCCTTTGAAAAAAGATATCGTGTCAAAACAACTATCGCTCATCTACGTCATCTGCCGTCCGCATTCCTGCCAACGACTTCTGTCGTCTGTTGTACTTTTCGAATGTCCACCGCTAGCCAAGAGAAGGTTTTAGATCTTCGGTGAGCACTTCCTAAATGGACTAGAATAGTTCGCCGGCGGTTAAGGTTAAGGACCTAACCAGGTTCTTTAATAGTTGCGACTGGTTCAACTAACCACTGCATTTCAGTGCCAAGTCGATCCATGTAAGGTTCCAACGTAGTGGTATCACAACGGACCATATTGAGGTGTATGTGAGGCTGACTGGTTTTTTACCAGTGGCCGCCCGCCAACTAACCTGGAGTTGATTACGAAGCGTTCCATATCATTTAGAAAATTTACGCTTAAGAAAAAGAGAAGAAACCAATGCTCAAGTTTCTTTTTTGCATAAACTTATATAAAACTTTTTTGGATCATATAGTATATATCGGCTATGTAAGAATTCGATTGAAGACCGACAATAAGTAGAGTATATAGCACGTGAAATCAAATATTACATATATGAAATATTGTTTCAAATTATGGAAGGTTATTTTCAACTTTCGTTCCTTCTTATGCTTTTTTATTTACTGGCTGCTTGTGTGCGGCGTTGCTAAGACTAGGTATTTTAACATGACACTTGTTTCCCAAAAGAGAGCCGGTTGAGTGTGTACAGTACTGTAATGTGAGTCAAATGACGTTTAGTATTTAACAACTTGAAGTGGAATTGTACGGTAACTTACCACTAGTACGAAAAATTAATAAATCCCCCAAATCCAACTCGTCCTGAGGGTAATATAATTTAAAGATGAATTTTCTTTGCTGGAATTCCCATAAGATGCAATCGCTGGGTGCATAAGTTGTCCGGCTACTTTCCCAACGTGTCAAGGAAGTTATTTAGGACTCCCTTGCCGTGGTCACTCATCGCCCTTAGCTACCTCGAACCGGATCACTAAAAGGTAAACAATTTCAAAATTGCATCGCAAGACATTTTTCTAGCAAAAATATATCTATAGCCAAAAAGTCCATCAGCGTACACTATAAGCTAACGTTGGCCTCATTATCTGGAAATAAAAAAGTTAAAACAACAAAGGAATTGTTAGCAGACATTCAAAGTCGAATATTGGAATCAACAACATCTGCACCTACAATTCTTTCGCAGCCCAGTCCACCCGCCCCAAGTCAGTTGCGGAGGAGTCATCCCTTTTTCCTCAGCCCGTCAAGAAACAGAAGAGAAAACCAAAAAAAAAGAGAAAAAATTTTAACATTGCAAACATTGGTCCGGAGCAGCAGGGATTCCATGCTTCAGGTGATTAATAAATAAGCAGTGAGGAAAAGAAAAATTTTGTTAAACTATAAGGCATTAGGACCTTTTTTTAACATGATAATTACGCACTATGTCTCCTTAAATCCAGCTAAACCTAAACAAGCAATACTATTTAAAGGTCAAAACTTTTGATATAGCTATTAAGCTTAAGATATTTCGGTGGAAAACGCACAATGTTTTATAGTATATCACAAATTAAGAGAATTATAGCCACAAAAGTTATTTGATGTGATGATCTGTATGTTACATAGTATATTTCCTAAAGTTAAAGTAGTGAGGACGTGCACAAATCCCATCTATAACGAAACTAAAGGTGTTCAAAACGGAGATTGTCAATTGAGATTATAAAACCACAATTTAATACCTTAGAAAGAACGCGACGTTCAGTTACGATTTGTACCTATTTCTATTTATGTCGTACGGCTTTGATCGAATATTCTTAAAAGTAGGAGGGAAACAGTTTCCGTACGACTATAATAATTGTTTAACGACTAAATAATAAAAATAACGTAGACTGGAAGATTTTGTTCAAAATTTTTACAAATAAGTCAGTTCCCAAAGTTCTTACAAGTAAATGCTGCTTTTAAATAATTTAACCAAGGCTTTATTAATGTTGCCAAAATAATTTTGAAACTTTATTTAAGGTTTATTTATATTTTCATTCCAAATTTATTGAATAAGATTTACATACTTAGAAAAGTAGAAAAGAAAAGTTTTGTGCAAGTTTCCAATTATTCGGATACCTTCGAATCCTGTTGACATGATCTTACGTGAGTTTATTGTACAGATACATAAGTTAGCTCACAATTAGGTAAATTTATTAGATCGAAGTGAGTCCAGACTATATGTTTAGCTAAAAAGATCTAGATCTTTATTATACGTCATAAAAAAATTTTTTTACTCTGAAAGGAATTCATTGATTTACGTGAGCAAGTTTCCAGCAGTTCACAAGACTGTACATGATTTAGACACAGCACTTGCGAAAACTTGTAATAATCTTATCGTACCGCGACATTAACTATGAATCTAGCTAGATGCATCGTTCGGGAAATATGTAATAATTGTTCAAGGACTAACACCCCATACCGGCGAGCTAGGACGTGCTGCCAGCTAGTGCGTGCCACTTGAACATCCCGCTACAACTTTATGTTGCTAAATCACGTGCATACATTACAGTACTGTAGTTGCAGATACTTCTATCAGTCTGTTTTTGATCAAAGTGGCGAAAAATGGCAAAATAGGGTTTAAATCGGAAAAAACGTCTGCCCAGCCAGCTTAGGGTTCACCAGACACTAAAAGATCCTAACCTTGATTGACCGACATTTTTGCGTTACCTTCGTAACGCTAGGACCGTTTTGGATGGTTCTTTTTCGTTTTGTTTCATAGAACATGATCCCCATTGTTAATAATGAAAAATAAATTGCTCTAGGGGGAGGGGCTTGTTGTAGCGGTTGCTACACGTATTAATTTTGTATTAATTTACACGTATTATTTTTATAATGTAACGAAAAAGGGAATTCTAGATTACCGTTAAGTTCTAAAATAAAATAATTCTAAAATCCAACCAATACTGTCAAAATATTTCGACCAAATTGCACACTTAGATAAAACTTGTAATACTATTTCATTGTATTAGAAATAAAAAAGTTTGAAATTTGAATGTATAGATATTTAAGTTATTAATGAAAAGCCAAACTAGTAACATCAATTATTAAAAATAAAAGTTTATTCTTAAAATATTTTATTGGTTTTAATTTTAATTAAATAAAATGTATCTAAGATTTTCAGTATAAACGAAGATAACGTTGTACATTACGTTATACTTGTCTAACTTCGTAACTTAGCAACCCGTTAGCTGATTTAGATGATAATGAGTGAATAGAATATCAATTTGTACCATGAAAAAAATGTTTGTTTATGGTGCGAGTTCGAGGAAAGGCTGCACTTAGCTTCGCAAGGCGTAGACCGATTTTGATTATTTTGTACCGAATACGTTTCTTCATTGGTAAATGATAAAAAATGTTGTACCTAGAGTGACTATGATATTCCTCTGACTATGATGATTCTCTCTTGCTGTATTTTTTTTTATACTATGTGGCCAATTCCTAGGGGACAACCCTTTGATACGTTAGCATGGTTTTGGCCGGGAGGGAATAAGGGTAAGGGACGTGAGGAAACTTTAGTCTTGTTTTTGCATTGCTGTGAGCTAGACTATGGTGAGAATTTTGTATCTAAGGTGAGGGTATGAAACGATAATCGTAACTTATTTCATAATATGTTGCCGAATTCTGAAACAGAATTATACCAGTTGTCATAATGACGACGATATGTGTGTGACGAAGAAAGTTTGGCCTAATAGAGCGACAGGGGTTTATATATTGTTCCTTCAGAAACTGTAAATTATTTTGACTGGAGAGTGATTAGCAGTATACAGGTTGATTATTGATTATTAGCGGGATGTAGAGGAGGATCCAGTAACTAGAAAAAGAAAATATATTTTTAGAACTATCATTTACCCATATTTGACTAAAACATTAAAATTGTGTCAACTTCACAGCTCGCCCGATCTATAATGTTATGCTCATAAGAAAGAAATGCGACCGACAACTAAAAGAGCCGGTGTCGTTTTTCTTTTTCAAGCAAGAAATGTTTTTTCGCAAATTTTCAGTCGCTGTAGTTTAGAATAGTTTACGAACAGTAGAACAGCTACTACATGAATGAATCAAATATAAACGAGACTTTTGTTTCTAAGCGAGTAAGTGTAAAGAGAGCGGATGTCAGGAAAGGGGAGAGTAGGCGGTCGACCAGTTTAAACCGGTTCGCCAGTAGTTCTCACGATGTTGGAGCAATTCTTCCGTTCAAAGGGTGTATTTCTTTATTCATTCCGTGGAAGGAATAGAAGGAACAGAAGATTGTTTATTGACAGTTTTATTCCGTTTATTCCATCTGCAACTTCTGTACAAAAAGAACGCATTCTGAACGCGCCGGTGCTAATAAAAAAACAGGGAAAATTAGGAATAGAATATTCCGAACGAATAAAGAAACACATTAGGCGCGTTCCGCTCATTCGGAATGAATAAAGAAATGCACCCAAAATGACGTGAAACGTCATTCTCCTTCACGGCAACGTTCAGCTCCATCCTGCACGTTTAACTTGCTAAAAATTAGAGAAAATGAGATGGACTCCGTTGCGATTTTCATCTGTTTGAGCTGCTAAAACAAACAATCGATGAACAACGATCAACAGGATCAAAAACCTCCCAATCCGATGGGAAAAATTCGTTTCCAAAGCGGGAGATTATGTTGAAAAAGTATGCCTCCTTGGCTATTGTAAACCAAATTCCAATTTTTTTAAATAAAGTCTGGTTTATATCTGATTCACCCTCGTAGAAATAGATATAGGCAAAGAGAGGAGGAAGAAACAGATGTAGACGCATCTTATGGCCAGGTCTTAATCAACAGCAGCACCAAAGGGTTACCTTTTCTTAAGCTGCTGGACGCCCTCGAAACAAACCAAAAACTAGATTTGATCCAACAATATAAAAGTAAACACCGTCTTAGACAGCTGTATTGGATTAGGATCAGTACACTGTCACATCGACCTTTTGGTAAAATATTTTTAAATTTTTTTTAATGAAGTTTTTGCAATTTTATTTTTGTGCTTGTGAAAAAATATATTTTTCAACTTTAAATCGATTTTCCCGTAACTTACATTTTTGAGACTTTAGGTACCAATAAAAAATAACTAATGATCAGATCCCAGTGAATATTGGCATGTATTTGAAGTATTATGTATTTATTATACTAACTATTTTAGTAGTAATCAGTACATTGTCCTTGGCATGAGCTTTACAAGAAAAAAAACCCTTTTTTAACATTTGCCGAAAATTAACCCTCGCCCTGCCAAAAACAACTTTTAGTACAAAATTTTTAGTATACAGTATTTTTTTCTCTGTTGCAGGTGGAGTAAAAAATTGGAGCAGTTGCGTTGATAAGAAACTGAGATAATGGTGCCTAAAAATGACACCTAACGGTCATTTTACCCATTTCTTGGATACATTAAGTGTTAAATATTTTTGTTTATAAGTTCATTTTTAGTGGAATTTGTTTTCCATGTTTTCGTATTTCTACTACTACATACATATAAGGGCAGCCTAATATTTTTATTTTAGTTCCTTATCTATTTTGGCGCCAAATAGGTCAATTGTGCAGTTTATCTGGTATCGTAGGTAGGTTTTTTGGCTTTTCACCCTCTCCTTATAGTTCTATACTCAAAGACAGTACAGTACTGTACACCCCAAAACGAAAATTTTGCACCAGCTTCGGTCCGGTAACTAAATTTTTATTTTCAATTTTCGCTTACCATGCGCAGACTGGAAGTTTCGTCTGCCAGTCCCAGTGTAATTGATATATGGAGTACTATCTATGTGAACATATAACGGTAATAGGTATCGATTAAAAAAAATTTTCCCTCACTCTCTATCCGACAACGATACCAAAAACTTCCACAGAAAAAAGTTTAGTATTTCTTCGATTACCGACTTGCAGACATTAAAATTTCTTCAACGAATTTGTACATTATTTCCTAGACTATTTGTACGTTTTACAAACTCTCGACAGACGGCCTAGGAGCCATTGTTGCAGTTTGTAGTTTATGCTTATATTACTGCATAAGTAAATAAACTTTTATTGTTATTATAAAAGAAAGTAATTTAAAAAAGATTTAGAAATTTATTAGGTACCTTAAATTACAACCACACGTTGAAGTAGTTAAAAGAAATTAATTTCATCCTACATTTCATCACTAGACAGACAATTTAAACGGTTGTTCTGCCATCTAGCAATCAATTTTACAAGCAGCTCGTGTTGATTCTGTATTTGAACCTTTCAGTACTATTGATTTTGTTTCTAACAGAAAATATACTATATTATACTATTTTCTCAATAAATTTTCAACTATTAACATAATTTATTAAATAATTACCTTCAAACATGTGCTCGTATTTACTTTTGAAATTATCATTGCAGCACGAGAATCTGTAAACGAAATAACCACAAAATCATTGGCGACGTGTATCTGTGTGGCAACCCTGAAAATTTCGATTGAGTCAGTCAGCCAGAGTGCAAGATTGTTGAGTAAGTTGTTTCCGTAGAGTTTTGTACTGTATTAATTCTAAGTAAAAAGTCTTAAATTTTCTCTAGTAAATTGTGTTAAACTATGGCTGATCCTAAAAAGTAAGTAATCGTGCAAATATATTTAAATAAGATATGTTATTTGTAGCGAAATTTAGTTTTTCCGTAAGCCGACAAAGCAAACCACCTTCAATTCTGCTTGTCATGTTGAGTAAATTTACTGCAAGTACCCACAATAAAGTTCAACAATTTTGAAATTTTAGTTTTATTTGAGTATTCTTATCTTTAGAAAAGATTTGTGCACGTGAATATTAGAAAAATTATAATTAAAGAATTATAACGTGATGTGTATCGAGATTAGGATCCTCTTCCCAGTGTTTCGTAAACACTTTGCATGTAGGTTATATGGCGCATGCAAAGACGGGGCCGCGAAGGCACTGTAAAATTAAAATAAACTCAAGGCATGCTTTATTCCATTAATATAAATTCTGGTAAACGTCTTTGAACTTGTCAAATTACGTTTTTAAGACGAGCACAATTTCGCATATCAAAATTTTTGAAAAAAAATGGCATTCAAAAGTCAAAGTCCCCACACAGAACATAGGTAGACTTTTAAAATATTTCAATAATGAAGTGAATATTATTTTTTATTTTAGTGACGATTTAGCCACCGCTATCCTGAAAAGAAAAGATCGCCCCAACCGCCTTATCGTTGAAGAAGCAGTAAATGATGACAACTCTGTTGTTTCTCTATCACAGGTAAGTCCCAAATTTCTGCAAAGATACAATGAGAAAATCAATTATATGCTGAAATATTGCAATTTAATTTTATATTTATATGACGTGTTTCTCCATTACTGCTAATTTCATCAGAAGTTTGTTTTGTAATTTGATATTCTTTTACTTCCGGTTTAGTAACTAAAACAAATATAAAAAGTATCTATCGGATTTGTGTGCAAAATACATTTTAGTTGTGATACATTGCATATTTCCGTATGAAGATTTATATTTTGTTGATTTACTGATAATTGCTAATTGATAAAGGTATCACTGACGCCAAATAAAAGCCTTGTGTCGCACGCCTTTGTTGCTATTTTGTTCTTATTGAAATTTATTATTTTGTATTATTCGAATGTTTGTGTGGATAACAAGATCTTTAACAAACTATTGTGATAAGCAGAATTTACGATTTAAAAATGTTTAAAATCGTACTAATTGCTGATGCAATTCGAGTCTGTTTAAATTAAAACCCATCAACATATCACAATTTTATTAATTTTATTTATTAGCGTACAGAGAGTGAGGTATCATCAGGCTATCGACTTATGATGATGTCGCTAGTAAATAAAATTAATAAAATTGTGATACGAATGTGTTTTAATTTAATTGTAGAAAAATTCAAATAAGTGCCATCAAGAAAACTATGAATTTCTTCGAGTGAGCCGTTTTTTGTCAGGAAGTGAGTGTTGAAAAAATCTAATTCGATTAAATCCGACTAAATATAAAATAGTAAGCTCTCCGCTGATGCATATCTGTGTTGTCGCGTAAACCTCAAGAAGAATTATTAGGTCTGTCTGTTTACTTTTGTGTGTAAGACGTCGGTAAAAATCAAGTAAAAATCGTTCTTCTTCTGGTTGAGGGGATAAAAATGCGAAAGTTAACAGTTCCGTGTAATTATTTCAATTTTCATTTCTAAGCTGTAACTTGCCAAACATCAATCAGCTGTTAGTTGTCAACCATAAAAGAAGAAGAAAAATTCTGCCAAAATTTTGTGCACACTCATCAGCGTGTGTAAAATTTGGACCGAAGGGGAAATTACTCGATTGTCAAATTTCTTCAAGTCCAAAAGTAAACAAACGCATTGTGGACGAAAACTTTCGGTTTTGTGTAAGAACTTTCGAGTAAACAGACAGGCCTATTTGCTTCTTCTTTTTAGAAACTGATCTTTTGACTTTCTGTCAGCAGAGTCGCCAGACTTTACACAGGCATTATCGCCAAATGGGCACTAAAAAGTCGCCAAAATCACCAATCTATTACTTTTTTGTAGCCATGATTATAGCCTTAGAATAAAGAACGAGAGGAAAGGCTATCTTAATTAAAAACCCTGTGTGATAAGCATTTTTCTCCAAGGCCAAGTGGCGAGTGGGTTAAGGGGGAATGTCGCCTGAAATGTCAAATTGGACCGAATGTCGCCTTGAAATCAAAGTCGTCTCCGTAGTACTGAAATATTTGGGGGCATAAGCAAAGTGTAAAATTAAGTAAATTAATAAAATATGGTCGGGCAAAGTTATATTATATTAAAAGTGTTATAAGAATATATTTTAAAAACACCTAATTTAAAATAGTATCAAAATGAGTTGGCCCCTCCTGTATACAAGCATAATTTTACTACTTTCATGTTCGAAACGCACACATCTCTTGGGTTGCAATATACTGTGTTAAGGTACGAGTAATTTCTTTAATTACACACCTTAAGTTTCGTTGGTTTTTAGTAAAGCAATCGGGGCTTAAGCCACTAATAATACATATTTTTGAACTCGTTTTTACAAGCACAATTTCATTTGATTCCCATTTCACCCCAATCAAAATTAGACCCAAACATCAAAATTTAACTACAGGGCTTTTATTCTGCCACCAATTCCTTTCTTCATGCCAAATATGAACTCCCTATATGAAAGAGTTTCACAAAAAACGCCAACCAATTAAAGATTTCTAATAAAATATATTTCATTATCTACCTATAGTTAAAGTGATTGTCAATTGTAGATACTAACGCTTTGATCAGTGAATCCAACGCTCGTTGCACCTTATTATCTTTTAGAAGTTCAATTGTGTTTGAATCGTTTTGCAGTGATTGTACATTTGCATACAATAGATCGGATTTTGACTCCGTTATAGATGACTTATTGAGGATTTTTAATAAAGATCGGTGTTTTTATTTAAATCTGTTGGTTTTCCATCTAGTGTTCGGTTTTTTCGAAGGCATCCAGCAGCTAAGGAAAAGCTAACCCTTAGGTGCTGCTAACGCTAACGCCGATCACGTTAAGAAATATTTTAATATTTCTTACTTTGCTCGGGTCATGTGTTCAGTTTGTACATTGTGTACATGTGATTATTGAGGATGTTTAGAATTTTCTTTTGCAACTCGATCTCTGGATCAGGTTCGACAATTTTCGGTTGAGGAGCTGGAAGGTCAGCTGCGTCGCCTAACTCTGACTTTTTTTTGTAACTCACACCTTTCTTGTAACAATTATAAAAGCGTTAAGAAACGATTGTCAGCAAGTGCGTTTAATAAAGTTTGAATCGCGTCTGGATGACATTCTTTTAAAGCAGGAACAACTGAGCTATTTGGAGGAATGATTGGCAAATCTGTCGGCAGTAGTTTCTGCCTCTCTGCGCGCAATTTGATTTGAAAACCATTCGATCATTCGCTATTAGGCCCGAATTAAAATTCCGACTGATCAGTTAACTGCAACTGAGTTTTCAGCCGAAGTCAACGCCAAAATCAAATTTGAAAATACATTGTAGCCTCAGCTTCCGTCATTTTCAGAGATATTTGCATGTATATTTCAAATGAAGTTAGCCGCAGTCGAGTTTTGTGACTACAACTTTGCACTTTCAGCGAAGTCTAAGTTCAGTCAGAGTCGACTGATAAGTCGTTATATTGTAGCAATCATGTCGCATGAATTTCCCATTTGAGCAAAGTTGCAGTCGACTGATCCGTTGGAATTGTTATTCGGGCCTCAAGTTAATGGCATTATCCAGTTTCAAATTTCGGTGCCCCGCTGGTTGTCCATAAAGTATGTTTATATGATACTTCGATGCTCTTCGTTTTGGGCGGTGACAAGTACTGCATATAATATAGCAGCTATTACATATACTTTCGTGTTCTTCTCTGGTACATGTTTGCAGGTTTCCCAAAAATATACGACTTTTTGTTAAAGTAGGATCTCTTACTTTTAATAAACTGTTTTCCATTATTTCTCCTAACATTTATTAAAAATCACAGAATTAAACTGCGAAAAAGCCGGCAAATAACTCATAGACGTGCCGTAGAATTTTCTGTCACTTGCAGTTGCGGCAACTTTTACTCAAATTAGCTAAATTTTTCAGAAAATTCTGCTAAATTGATGTATGTTACATTTGTAAATCTTTAGAAATTATTTTTTAAAAGGTAAATAATCTGTCAATTTTTCTTTCAAGAAAAATCGCCATAAAAACCCTTAAAGTCGATGAAAAATCGCCAATTTCATATTTTTTGTCGCCAGGATTGATAAAACATCACCAATTTGGCGAAAAATCGCCACATCTGGCCACCCTGCTTGCCTGATAGCTATAAATTTTCTGAGCTTTACAACTCACCCATACAATAGGAGTGTGTTCAAGTTTTGGCTATTGTCCGAATGGCTTCAGCTAAATTTCTTGTTTGTGTGAGTATATGTCAAACTTGATTTGTGTCATTGCACAGTATCTAAATTAGTTGAACTATGCCCTTGGGCGGTTATCTTTTCATTTACCCCTTCTTCCTCCACAAATATATTCCTTTCAAAATAGTAAAATTTTTATTGGCTAATAAATTGATTATTATTATTCCATTAATTTTTACGTTACCTTCAGTATTAATAATGAGACGTTATTCTCATAAATAACTCTTCCTTTTTCGTGTACACAATAACATATTTGAGCCATTTTTATTTTGGTTATATTTAGTTTTTTAAGTCCCGAATATACTTTTAGTCGGCTTTAACGGATGACATTCAAAAAACAAAATGGACGTCAAAAGCTACTTTGGCTTCGCCTCGAAAGCACAAACCAATTTGGCTAGATCCGGCTGTAGCCACAAGTTGAACAATAAATTCTCTCGGCTAAGCCAACATATATGTACATACACGATTTCTCCTCGTTTACATAGGTTATTTTTGGCTGTAAATTAGCTATAGCCAAAAAGTGAACGCTTCCATTTTGACTATAGCCGGCTTTATGCTACGAGGAAGAAACTAAATGGATATGCCCTAAACTCGAAAAATCGTTGCAACTTTAATAGTGTACGGTAATCTTTCCCACACTAAGTAAAATGGCATTGCGGCGCAAAATTATTTTGTTTGAGAGGGTTCTTGGCGCGTTTTTGAAACAACCTAGACATGTTCAAACAAACAAAATATAAATACAAATTTTACCATATCAAATTGGAAGTTCGTCTTCTCAATCTCAGCATTATTTAAAAGAATAAGCAGTACCTATACCGATTTTGGAATAAAATATCAAGTTTTAAAATTTAAATTGCGACATCAGTTAAATTTGATGAATTTAATTCTCCCAATGGCTCAATGATTGCAATGTTTTCCCTCACACATTTAATTTGTGTGGATTTTTTCAGAAAAGATTAGATTAGCTGCAAAAAGCATTTCCACTTATTTGAAATAGTCAATTGTATCACTGCCTAGTCTCATTTGTTGAGTTGAAATAGGTCTTGATTTAAAAATTGCTCTCAACAAATCATTTTACCCTTTCGAGTATGAAAATCTAACTACCAAGAACTTTTGCCACTGAAAAAAGCATTTCCAGTTATTGAAAATATTCAGCGCTAATTTAATTTTTAGGATTGTATCACTGCCTAGTCTCTTCCTCTGCTTTCGTTGAAATAGGTCTTCGTCTTAAAAATCTTTTTTCAAGAACTTTAAGCCACTTTTGGCGTAAAACTATATAGTATAGTATAGTAACATAAATATAAAATTAAACGATCAAAAAATCTATAAATATTGATTAATAAAAATTTTCGCAAACCCCTCCCAGAGAAACTTTTTTCCATCCGCCAGTGTAGAATATTCGCAGAACAGCTAGGTAGGAATTCTCAGCCAAAGCCTCCAGACAACCCCAAACCGTTTCAATAAATAAAGCGCATGCCCACAAAATTTTGTGGCAACAGAAAAAAATTTCATAGCAACGAATAAATGTGTCAAGTTTGTGCGCATGATCTGTAATTCTCTCATGCCGTTCCCCGGAACTTGCATCTAAATCCTCAGTCGCCTATTTGGAAGCTGGAGTGTGATTTTGACACTTCATAGCGCTTGGGCTGCCATGAGTAAAAATTTTGTAAAACGGTTTCAATTCCCCTTCAACCGATTGAACACACTTGTTAAATTCAATCTCTACACATTTTTACATTTTTGCGTTCTTACAAGGCAACCAGGTTGTCTGAAAACAACCAATTTCGTGAGAATTCCTACCCGGTGATCTCAAACTGAAATGTAAACAAAGTTTCATTTTTACGTATAATATGAATATTTCGTAAATAATCTGAAAGCTTTTCCCATTCCTTAATAACTGCTTAATGGTAGCTTGTCTTAGGTGTGATAGGATAGTCCAGATTGTTGACAAAGGGTGTTATTTGCACAAAATTTTGCTATGCACTTCATAATAAGTTTCCACTAAAATCTTGTTTATTTAACTAACATTTTCAGTTAAAGTTTATATAAATCTTCTTTCAGTTCACCAATATCGTTTAATTTTGACATCAATTTTGGCATTAAAATTTGACCACGGAAAATCAGCGTATATACAGTGGTGGTCATGGAAATAGAGCCATTCTTTATAACGTCGTAAAATTGTCTGTGGGAATTAATATAACGTCCATAAAAGAAAAAAATATCTATCAACAAAATATATATTCCAATTATGTACATATAACATAAAAAAATATAACAAAAGTAACGCATTCAAAACAATAATTAGTATAATAAGAAAAAGTAAGTAAATTTCTGTGGTCATTAAAATAGAGCCAGTACATATTTGATATCTTAAATCTATAATATATTTCAGTTTCAATCGTTCAACTTTAATCAATATTTAGTAGATTGACCCTTATTTTTAATTACGGCCCTGCAACGTCGTGGCATCGATTCCACTAACTGTTGACATCGTTTGATGGAAATGGACGCCCATTCTTTCTGAACAACCTCCCATAATTGTGCTTTATTGCTTGTTTTATAATTCCCAACAGCACTTTTCAATTGTTGCCATAGATTCTCAATCAGATTGAGATCGGGTGATTGAGAAGGCCAGGGTAAAACAGACAATTTATGATCCGTGAAAAACTTTTTTGCGCTCCAAGACGTATGTTTCGGATCATTGTCTTGCTGTAATATCCATTTTAATGGCATATTTTCCTCAGCAAATGGGAGCATAGTATTTTCAAGTATATTTACATATTCATGTTGATCCATATTTTCTCTGATCCAATAAATTGGTCCAACTCCATACCAAGAAAACGAACCCCATAGTTTTATGTTTCCTCCTCCATGTTTAACAGTCTTTTTTGTGTATTGTGGAAGGAATTCTTTGTTTGGAGGCCTTCTAACGTAATTCCGACCATCTGAGCCAAATAAATCAATTTTTGTTTCCTCCATCCATAAGATATTCCTCCACTTTCTAATGCCCTCTGGACCATCCCAGTTGATACAGTCGGATGCAAACTGAAGCCGGCTTTTAATATTCTTTACAGACAAATGGGGAACTTTTCTGGCAACTCTACTATGTAAATTATGTTCTTAAAGTCTTCTTCGAACTGTGCGCGCACTTATATCAAGACTTAATTCAGTCTTAATGTTTTTCGAGGACTTGAATGGACTTATTTTTGAGGTGTGAGTGATGAGCCGATCAGTTTGGCTCGTAGTTTTTCTCTTTGGCCCCCGATTTTCCACAGTTGGTTTTGGTCTCAACCATTTTCTTCGAACAGCCGACTATTCTAGCTATTTCACGTTGAGATTTTCCTTCGTCCCGTAGAGTTAAAATTGTTGTCCTTTCTTCCAAAGAACAATGTCTTCCGCGACCCATTTTCACTGAAATTCGACAAGGATATATGCTAATTTTAATAATTTTTTATAATATTAACTGTTACCTGATAATACAATTGAAAAAATATTCGCAAGGATTTCCGTCAAATAAAAACACTCGAAATAAACACGTTGGCTCTATTAATATGAACAGGCAAAATGAACACCTTTCCAATAAGTGGGATTCCCCTGAACAACAAAAAAGCACTCCGGTGGAAAAAGCAGCAGTATCTTGTACTAAACTTATTGTCCAGGTTAATATTATATATGGCGTAAAATTGCGACTATAAATTTGTATTAAAACTTGTGCAAGAACCATATGTAAAGACATGGCTCTATTTTAATGACCACCACTGTATATACGTAAGGGCATCTCCATTAGTTTCTTTCTCGTAGGATATAGAGTTATCAAATAGTCAGACCTGTCACTTGTAAATGTATTGATTAACAGCTGCGATAATATGTCTGAAATGATAGGAAACAAAAACAATTTGTAGGTAACGATTTATATACCTTAGAGGATTACTCTTGAAATTTTCTGTATTCTTTCGAAAACGAAACTATAACTGACTTTAGTCACATATTGCCGTTCGGAAATCACAATAGCTGACTATTTTCTATAGCTATAGGCGTTCGGAAATTCACAATAGTTAGCTATTTTCGACGTTCGGAAACTCACTATCTTAGAATAAAGAACTAGAGGAAGAGCTGTAACTCGATGTTAGTGAAGCAAATTTCTTTTGTAGTAGAATTTCGAGCGATGTAGTGGTAGCAACAATACAGGCATAAATTTTTAACTTCTCTGAATAAAATATTTAAGCTGTATATTAATTTTGACGTTATATTATAGGTCAAGCGAATCATCAATTTTGGTTTTTATTGATTAAATCTTATTTAAGATTTCCTATTGATGCCCCCTAAAAATTTTGTTCGACGCCTTCCTGGTGCCAACGACCCAAAACATTAAAATAAGTTTTCACGTTAACCTCACAAATATTCTTACGAAACTTTTGCTTTTTCCCATAAATTGAGGGTATAATTGAACTTTACATGTTTATAGAATGAATTAAGAAGTAATTCGAGTTATGTATTTACAGGAAAAACGACTTCCCATCATCTTATTTGTAATTATTTGCGCACGAAAAAACCGAAAACTCATGCTGATTAATTTAAACAAATTTTATTGGAATCATTACATACAGATTTAAAGAAGGTATTTGAACAAATTTAACAAAATTTAACTTAATTCATTCGCGGAAACTTTTTCACGCACAAAAGTAAACAACATTTGACAGTACGAAATATATTTGTCCCATTTTCTTATATGCTTACGTCTCTGTTAGTCAACGACCGCAGCTGATTTTAAATTCCTCGAACAGCTTCACCCACGGATAGGAATTTTACACGGTACAGCGCTTCCTCTAGTTCTTTATTCTAAGATTGTTACTCATTTTTATTTATTTTGACAGTTCTTCAGTTTTTATCAATTTACCCAAAAAAGCCGCGTTCGTTTTCTCTTTCTGCATCATGCAGAGTCACTCTCCTTAGCGTTTGTTTTCTAAAACGCAGTGATACCGCACCATTCCTTGACCGTTCGTTTTCTCTCTCCAAATCTATCCTAAAAATTTAAGGAAATATTAGGAAAGATTTCACGATTTGATTTGTGTGCGTAACTGAAAAGACAGATGTCACAAGTTGTTTGCATTTTTGTTAAGCGAAAAACTAATTGAGTGAATAAATACTAAACGGTGTTTTTAGTAAGTCGGGAAAATTATTTAATTTGTAATAAACAATGAGCTATTCCAATAGACAATTGACAGCTGACTTTACGCATACATGGAATAATTATCGTTTTGGTATAATTTCACAGATCGTTTTTTATTATATATAAGGAGAGGATGTTTACTCACAGCCTACTCTAAGCCACGTTCGTTTTCTCTTTCCGCATCATGCGGAATCATTCCATATCTCTCCTTAGCGTTCGTTTTCTATAATGAAGTGAAGCCGCATCATTCCTTGACCTCTCGTTTTTCTCCATTTCTCTCCAAATCTATCCTAAAAATTTAAGGAAAGATTTCTCGATTTGATTGTGTGCGAAACTGAAAAGACAGATGTCACAAGCTGTTAATATTTTTTATAATCGGAAAACTAGTTAAATAAATAGCTTACGGTTGTTTTTAGTAAGTCGGGAAAATTAGTGCATTAGGTTTTTCCCCCTAGACAATGAATAGTTGTTTCGGAAGTAATTTCTCCCGCTGAAACCGAATCAGAATTGCTCTAACACGTCAGGTTTTTGAGATATTCTAATCTAAATGTGCAAGACACTGTTTTTTGTCATATTTGAGGTTATGTAGCACCGCGATGTTTTTTTCTTCAAAAAATTGTGTGTCATCTTATAGTACAAGTCTTCCTCTTTAAAGTGCCGTTGAGTTTGCTCAAATATCTTTTTTTTAATGGTCACCTTATTCAAGTTACCAAAACAAGTCAAAAAACAGTATTTTTGCACTTTTAGGTTAGAATATCTCAAAAACCTAACGTAATTTCTGAGCCCGGATTCAGTTTCAGCGGGAGAAATTACTTCGGAAACAACTATTCATTGTCCAGGGGGAAACAATTTTCAACATTTCAAAGGCCAGTTTAATTGACAGCTGATTTTACTCACACCAGGAATAGTTGTCGTTCATTTTGGTATAATTCCACAGATCGTTTTTTTTTATTACATATAAGGAGAGAATGTTTCCTTCTTTTTGACATCTCTCTAAATCTATCCCTGTTACAAAAACCGAACGCGACTCTAGATACAAGCCTGAAAAACATGACAGTTCGGCCATTTTACCACAAAGCGTGTCGTCATTATTTCATTTTTGTACCACAGATTAACCAATTCTTGCACACTGTCTAAACCAAAGCTAAAGAGAAATGTTGATTTCATTGACGCATTCTGAGCTCAATATTTCAACAAAACGAACACAAGAGAGAGTCTTCCCATTAAAACACATGAAAATTGTAATTGAGAAATTTTTTATCGTGACCGCATGTTCTGAAAATTTGTAGGTTCACGTCAAGTAAATTCCAAGTTAAGACTTTAAAAATACTGCGAGAAATATTACGAAAAATAATTCCCCAAGCTTTTTCTATCCTTTACCAACGCCATCTTGATAACTACAGACCGTAAGGTAGAAACGTCAAACTAGGCGAACAAAAAAAAAGCTAAATCTAATCCAAATTTTCAATTGTATAATTTGTTAATAGATGTAACAGTTGCAAATCACTATTTTCACTTATTCTGCGAAATAAATTTTTAAATTAGAACACTTCATACCCATCGTAAAATATTTTGTTTAATGTCAGCAATTGGAGAAAAATCTAAGTCAACTCTTCAAATGTAAAAGTTGCCAATAGATTCGTCCCCATTTATCAACAAAATTGGAATCACTAGTATCACATATTTTCACAACACCACAAAACTATTATATTATTGCTTATAATAAATTTTAACGCAATTTCTTTCACTTTTAAAAACAATTAGATTTGTTTACATCTGCTAGGTTAAAGAGCGGACGTCATTACTTCCCATTTGACATTTCTTTTGGAAATTAACAATATATTTTGGCCGACGATAACTCACGCATTATTAATTAGATCTAAATGAAACTTTATCACGGCGTTATCTTACAATTTATTTCTATTATACACTAGTTATTTCACTGAAATAATGCCTGAAACTCACACAATATTACTTTAACGCCCGAGGCAAATAAGACGCAATTTTGACTTTAACTAAAAAATATATCCACTTCCCCACTTGAATGTCAAAATTTTTACCGCCAATAACTCTTTATACGATTCACTATTAGTTTTTGGTTAGAACGAGTTTAAAAGTTAATCACACTTATGCTTAAAAAAACTTTCGATGACACAATTTCAACTTTTTCATGTTTTCTCACATAGTCTGAAGTCACGTTCGCAAACTTGCTCTACCTTACGGCCTGTAGTTATCAAGATGGCGTTGCCTTTACTGTAGCAAGCTTTGGTTTGTTTACACACCACTAATACACGCTTTTTTACACAGAACTAAGACCTTTCATAAAACTAGATAAAAAAGAAAAGTAATTTTGGGTCCAAGATCGTGGAAGCGCGGCTCGTAACCTGACGCGCCAGTAAATTCCTGGAGTGCACTGACGCGCGGGACATAATGGAAGAATAGGCATTTGGAAAGGAAATAATGCATATTCTTGGCATAAAAAAATTATTAAATAAATATTTTTTTTCAATCTTCTAATTTACATTTAATGGGAATTTCTACTGTGATGGCCTATTTTTGATACCTAACTTGAAGATTTTTTTTTTTGGAAAGCTAAGATGGGTAGGGTAGAATTATAAAACTTTTATTTGTGACATTAAGTACAGAAAGGCAATTTTATTGGTAAAAAAAACCTAAACATGGGAGCTGTAGGGCGCAGGATTTGGCCTCTCCAAAAAAACGCGGCTCCACGGTGTGCCCTTCCAGCGATCTAAAATCAAAAAATTTTAAGATTCCTAAATTGTAGAAATGGCGCGAAATTCAACGTGGTTTTTCAAATTTTCCATGTTTTTTCGTCTTTAAGGGCAGTAACCCTTAAGATCATAGTAGGAGAGCCCGTGACACAAAAGCCTCAGGCATTTGTTAGAAACGTACTCAGGTAAAGTAAATCTTTGGTCAACCCGGAAACGTATGGGTTATCGGGCCAAGTGTTGCAGGGTCTGAAAAATAGATTGTACCCCCCCCCCCCTCCCCAACGTTTCTTTCGTTCATGTGTCAGCCGCAATTTTTTTGTCTTAATTGAAAGCTATGAATTTTCCCGAAACACTGGGCAAACGATTCTCTTTCAAACATTGTGAAAACCAATTATTCCTGACGGTCGAAGTAAAGTGCAGTGCTATTCTTAGCATTAACGAGAAAATAACGTTATCGAACATCCCGAAATCGATGTTTTCATGAGGAAGCATACGCGAATGATTTTCCACATCAGTAGACTCGAGAAAAATTCGAACTTGATTGTAAAAAAGTTCTGATACCGATGTTTTAATAATAATTTTGGGCAATGTTGAAACATTATCTAGCTTTAGTAGTTGGATCTTCGAAAAAAGGAGAGGGAAATTGTTTAAATTGCTCAGTTCTGGGTGAAAAATTGGGAATAGATTTATGTAAAGTTTTGCCCGGTTTTTATGCATTCACCGGCTGCGATTACACAGCCAATTTTTACAGGAAAGGCAAGAAGAAACCTTTTCAAATTTTAGAAAAATAAAGATTTTCAGGAAGTTTTCGCCAATTTAAGTATACTGCAGTAATGTGCTGGGTCAGAAATTGTATCGATTTTAACGACGCTAGGCATAACATTTTCACGAAACTTTACTCTTTTAAGCGAGGCGACGAAAAATTTATAAAAAAAAATATGTGGATTTGATTCAAGTTTAATTCCTCCCTTTTTGGTCTCCTTGAAACAAAAGATTCGTCGCACAGTTTGTCTAACATCAATGTGGAAATACACTTCCACTTTGCGTAACTTTAAATGTAGAAGAGTGTGGGTGAATTTTAAGGGACGATAAACTGTATGCGCTTGCTTCCAATGTGATCCAACACCTTTAAAAGTAGAACATATTATAGAAGAAAATGTACATTACGAAAGAGAACAAGATTAGTAGAAGGCAAACTACAACGAATCCGATGATGAGACGGAGTAATTTTTAAGTTTAGGATAAATCGTTGCGTTTTAACTTATAGAAATAAAGTCGTTTGAAATACATTAATGACTCTGTGTGCTCATTTAATTACATATAGAACAAATGAAATGCCCTTCCTTTTGTCCTTTTTATTCAATAAAATAATAATTTACCATTAATCTACATCTGTTGCAATTTTTAATGAAACGAATATATGAATTTACTGGTTAACTTTGACTTCAGGATAATGCATTTCATACGAGGAAAGCTGTCTCTCATAGCGAGAGAAGGCAACTTTGAATGCGGCATTAAATCGTGTTTACCAAAAAACAGGTCGCCAACCCACCACAAAATCGACGAGAAAATGCAGAGTTTTTATTTACACTTTGTTTCATCCTCCTAGCATATGGGGTAGGTTTTCCCTTGGCCTGCGCATTTTAGAGCGCGGCTGGCAGGGAAGGAAAACGGAAAACCGCCATCCTTTCGTTTATTAGCATGGGAAAATGAATAGCTTTCGATTAAATAATATAAATTGCTGCTAGCACATGATCGAAAAAAGCGTTTTTGGGGCGGCCTAAAATCTCTCCTTCTTTTCCAGGCCCGACAACCCATTCCTTTCTGTTTTGACCAAAGACTTTATCTGAGATTCAAAAAGTACGCTTCTAACAATGCTTGAGGCTTTTGTGTCCACGGCCTCTTAAACTAGCACGGAAAATCTTAATTTGGTCAGGACAAGAATCACATGTGTGCTGAACATTTTAATCCCCGATTTGCTGGAATTGAAAAATTTTTCGATACCGAGTACTGCGTACCAGCTCGAAAAACATGGTTTCGAGAAAAAACCGTTTAAAGTTTTGAAAGTGCTTTAGCGTGACCCGATCGGCCGTCATGAAATTGCATACAACTCTTTTTCTAGGACAGGTGTGATAAAAAGGTTTACATAGGGTTATTCTAGAGGCTTTAGAATATAGAAAAATGAAGAAAAAAAACGATTTCGAACAACACAGTAGAAATCCTCCTTAAACCGTTCAAACGTCAAACTTGCTTTCTTAGAACTAAGAGGAGAGGCTCAAAATCCATAAAACCTCGGCACTATTTTTTGAAGTAATTGAGTTGTTTTTCTTTCGTCATGTCAGTAGTAAAATGCAAATGAATTTCTTCCTTTTTTTTGGAATCTATATCACAAAATTCAATAACAAATTTTTAAATATTTTGAACATGGATTTAAGTTTTTAGTGTCCCTTTGTAAAACTAAAATGAGGAACCACTGGATTAGCTAAGGAGACACAAAAAATGCGGTCATAGATAATGTAAATAACCGTTGTTTACATCGCATCAATGTAGTTTTATCAAAATTAAAAACTAAAAAATATTTTAATTAAATTCTTTCCTGAAAATGATATTCCGCGTGTATAACGCCGATTGTTTCCAAAGCATAAAACCCACACTTCATTTTCAAAATGTCACTACTAAAATAAATGTCCACACTTTATAAAGTTATAAACTATGAGCTTAATGGTTTGTAGTAAAAAACATTCTAAACTTCAAATTATCAAAAAAAAATGTTTAAACCTCGCCTAAAAGAATACCGATCAACACGTACACGGTTTCTCAAAACAGACCTTTCCTGTAGTTGCTTAAAATAGCTTTCTTTCAGCATAAACAGATTTGTGTTTATAATTGCAGGAAAGTTTAATAAACTTAATCTAAAATAAAACGAAGCAATTCAATTCTTAATGAATAACAAAAGCTGAAACTCTCTTTTTTTGGGATTTCTGATTTCTACAATATTCTTGAGTTTAAAAAGTGTTGGCATTTCACGTGAATAGTAACTATTTTTACTGATCTGTCCCCATCGCTCAAGCTTGTAAAGAGCTAACTTACATACAAATTAAAAAAACATACAATGGATCTGTTCGCAATTCAGTTTATATATAATTACTTCACATTTGCAGTAGAAGATTTCTAATCACCAAGTAACAAGTCGTACCGTCTGAGCCAAACAATCAGATTTATAAGTAAATCTTCTGTGGTCTAAAGTTGTTTTTAATTTGATTTCTTAATTTTCAAACCAACTTTCGTCAATGAGCTGAGAAAATTATTGTTTCCCAACTCCCTACTGCCGCAATTCAGAAAATCATTCAATTGTAATTCTTTCGTATATTCTAGGCTAAAATGGACGAACTACAACTGTTCCGAGGTGATACAGTTCTGTTAAAAGGAAAACGCCGGAAAGAAACTGTTTGCATCGTACTGTCCGATGAAAACTGTCCGGACGAAAAAATTAGGATGAATCGTGTCGTAAGTTTTTATTTATTTCAAAATTTGAACATACCTCGACTACATCCCGTTTTCAGGTTAGAAATAATTTATGTGTGCACTTGTCGGATGTTGTATCGATCCAATCATGTCCGGATGTTATGTATGGTAAACGTGTCAGAATTCTACCCATTGATGACACTGTGGAAGGAGTTACAGGGTGAGAGTTTTATTTACAAATTACTTTAATTGTCATTTATGTCGAATGTTCAATTTCCAGAAATTTGTTCGAGGTCTACTTGAAACCATACTTTTTAGAAGCCTACAGACCCATTCACATGGGTGATAATTTTATAGTACGCGCTGCAATGCGCGCAATTGAGTTTAAGGTGGTTCTTACAGATCCAGAACCATATTGTATTGTTGCACCAGATACTGTTATTTTCTGCGACGGAGATCCGATCAAGAGAGAAGTAACTATTGTGAAAATTGTTGTAATAAATTGGATATTAAATTAAACTCTTAACTAAAATAGGAAGAAGAAGAATCTCTCAATGCTGTAGGATATGATGACATTGGTGGCTGCCGAAAGCAGTTGGCTCAGATAAAAGAAATGGTTGAGCTTCCTTTAAGGCATCCATCTCTTTTTAAAGCCATTGGTGTTAAGCCACCACGAGGTATCTTAATGTATGGCCCCCCAGGAACAGGTAATATGAATTCGAAAATTTTAAATAGCAGAAATTAACGCAATTTACTAAATACAGGTAAAACCCTTATTGCTCGTGCTGTTGCTAATGAAACTGGAGCCTTCTTCTTCCTGATTAATGGCCCTGAAATTATGTCGAAACTCGCTGGTGAATCCGAGTCTAATTTGCGCAAAGCATTCGAAGAAGCTGAAAAAAATGCTCCAGCAATTATTTTCATCGATGAAATTGATGCGATTGCTCCTAAAAGGGAGAAAACTCATGGAGAGGTGGAGCGTCGAATTGTTTCACAATTACTGACTCTTATGGATGGTATGAAAAAAAGCTCTCACTTAATTGTAATGGCAGCTACAAATCGGCCAAACTCGATCGATCCGGCATTACGTCGATTTGGACGATTTGATCGAGAAATTGATATCGGAATTCCTGACGCAATTGGGCGTTTGGAAATCTTACGTATTCACACTAAAAATATGAGATTAGCTGATGACGTAGATCTTGAACAAATCGCAGCAGAATCCCACGGTCATGTTGGTGCCGATCTGGCTTCACTATGCTCTGAAGCTGCTTTACAACAAATTCGAGAAAAAATGGAACTTATTGATTTGGATGACGATAAAATAGATGCTGAAGTGCTCAATTCTTTGGCTGTAACAATGGATAACTTCAGATATGCAATGACTAAATCCAGTCCATCTGCTCTTAGAGAAACTGTTGTTGAGGTTCCAAGTGTAACTTGGGGTGACATCGGTGGTTTGGAAAATGTGAAGAAAGAACTACAAGAGCTGGTACAATATCCGGTTGAGCATCCAGACAAATTCTTAAAATTCGGTATGCAACCAAGTCGGGGTGTTTTGTTTTATGGTCCGCCAGGTTGCGGTAAAACTCTTCTCGCTAAAGCTATTGCTAACGAATGTCAAGCTAATTTCATCTCTGTAAAGGGTCCTGAATTGCTGACGATGTGGTTTGGTGAATCTGAGGCAAATGTAAGGGATATTTTTGATAAAGCTAGGTCTGCTTCACCATGTGTGCTATTCTTCGATGAGTTGGACAGTATTGCGAAATCTCGTGGTGGCAATGTCGGTGATGCTGGTGGTGCAGCTGATCGTGTCATTAATCAAATTCTGACAGAAATGGATGGTATGGGTGCTAAGAAAAATGTCTTCATAATTGGAGCCACCAATCGTCCAGACATAATTGATCCCGCTATTTTACGACCTGGTCGTTTAGATCAGCTTATTTATATTCCACTTCCAGACGAAAAATCACGTCAAGCTATTCTTAAGGCTAATCTGAGAAAATCACCTCTTGCTAAGGAAGTTGACCTTGGATACATTGCAAAGGTAACACAAGGATTCTCTGGCGCTGATCTGACAGAAATTTGTCAAAGAGCTTGCAAATTAGCAATCAGGCAAGCAATTGAAGCTGAAATAAAAAGAGAGAAGGAAAGAGCTGAAAAACAAAACTCAGCTATGGACGTAAGTGATTAAATTCTTTCTTAAAATCATTAAACTCATTTTCCTTCTCTAGATGGATGAAGAGGATCCAGTTCCAGAAATTACCCGCCAACACTTCGAAGAGGCAATGAAATTTGCGAGGCGTTCGGTTTCGGACAACGACATCAGAAAGTACGAAATGTTCGCGCAAACACTCCAACAATCGCGTGGATTTGGTTCAAATTTCAGGTAGAAAAATGCTCACTTTGCTTAGGTTTTTATTGAAGTATTAATTCCTAAATATTTGGTTACAGATTTCCATCAAATGCTGGTTCATCGTCCCAAGGTTCAGGTTCAAATCAACCAATTAATCCACCAGGAGACAATGGCGATGATGATCTCTACAGTTAGATTTTTAGTTTACGTTCGAGATTAAGATGCAAGAATTCAACAACAAATTATACACCACTGAAATACATTGAATAAGCTCTTAACTGGTCGTTAGAAATATCTTTGCAATGGAAGTCATATGAAAATTTAATACAGATGAAAACTGAAAAGATATTGGAAATGTTTTTTACACCATGTTTCACTACAATAGGTTCTCCAATACACTTTTACACTAAATTATATTATTTCTTCATTATTTGTCTCTTTAGTTAATAGATTTTCTATAGATATTATGTAACTTTAATTCAAAATAAAAAGCACAAGTGCTTGAAATGCGTGTGATGGTTATAATACGTAGAGCTGAGTTTTAGAGTGTAGACAAAAACAAGGAATGGGCCTCGAGTATAAAAGCCGTGAACGCCGTGCGACCTGCATTTTTTACCTTCGAGGCAAAGGTGTACAAATTGATTTGAGAATTTTCAAAGCTAATTTGGTGTAATAATTTGTCTGTCTAATATTTTAAATTTAAGTGAAATATTTAGAAATTTGGTGATTTTGTGAATTAAATAGAAAGCTTAAGTGAATTCAGTGTTTAAACTATATAAACATAAAGCGTGTGGTGTTGTTCTCGTTGTGCAAATGAAAATTCATTTTTCAGCGCACTTAAGATCAATGGATAAACAACTTTTGTTCAGCTGTGGGCTAAAATTAAGAACTTAAAATTCTATACAGGCTGGCAGGACCATAATGTCCGTAGATATCTTTATAATTGATCCAGATTTTCGGTGGACACTGCAAGTGAGAGCGTCTTAAAAGGGTATTCATAATATCTGTGGTCACGGAATAACTTGGTAAGTCGAAAAATTACCAATATGCGATAAGTGTGCTGTGGTTATCTCCAATGTCTTATACACACTTAAGAAGTTGGTAACTCATGACCCTAATACTTTCCGACCACATTGTTTTCAACCAAATGGATTTACAGGAATTGTTCAAAAGTAAAAAAGTGCTGCCCTGAAAAGTTGCGATTTTCCAATCCAAGGAGTTATGCGATTCCGTGCCCATTGGGTGGTTTACAACCAGTGGTAACCGCTTGTTCTAGCAGAGCCTATTTGATACCGGTTTACCTCAAGGAGTAATCTTGGACTTCCATGACGACCTCCCCCCTGCTGTCTCTAGATCATGTGTGCCGACTTGTCGAGAAAGTTGTCGATTATGAATGTATGAATCTATGAACAAAAATATTTCATGGGATAAAACAGGTTACAATTTCCTCGTGCACCCGGAAAGGGAGATAAGCCGCCGTTAAGGCTAACCTACGTCACGGGGTAAGAAAACCTTCTGCGGACTCCACCAGGTCTAAGGCTCCTGCGATTCCCGCTACGAAATTCAGCGCACCCCCTTCCTGGAAGGAGTATGCTGCATCTAAGGCCATCAAACCCAGGATCTCCACCAGTGTACCTCTCAGTGAGCGCGAGCGCCTCAGCGGCGGCCTATAAGGAGAGACGGGCTGCCCATAATATGCTCCGTAGACTTGACAGCGTCTTTCAGGAAAAGGACAAGTCCTGTCTAGATTGGGTAAAGCACCTCTTTGCCCAAAACAAGACTTCGGTCTTTGTAAGCCCTCCCCCGCTCCACAGGCGAGCAGCAGCCATCTTCTAAAAGGACAGGTGGGCCCGCTCCTTTCTCTTCAAGGCTAAGTCCTTTAGCGATGTCGCGAAAGACTTTCGCATGGTCATAGACCAAAACAACGTTGATGGAACTATCTCACCGAGCAATTGGAAGTTGGTGGAAATCGCATTGCTGAAGGTTTATGAAGCCGTTCTCTTGAAAAACCTACCCGCTGCTGTCGAGCCGCTGGTTGGCATCAAGGCCATATTAAGCTCGTCGCCTGCTTTGACCAAAAGTATGTGGAGCTTTATAGCCAAAGAACTAATACCTAAGGAATGGCTATAATGTGTGCGTGTAATATGCATGAGTGAAGCACTTCGAAGGGGAAATACGAAGGAGAAATTTAACCTCATCGCGAAGAAGGCATGTTTTGACCGGCGAGTTCCAGGAATTTCTTTCCATAGGTATCGGTATATGTGAGATGCTTCACGGAAAATCATGTTCTAGCCATTCCTTAGTTATTAGTTCTTTGTTTATAGCCAGGCGATTTCCTTTTTAACCCTAGATAACTAAACTTAAATTAGTGTTACTTTGTAACTAATCATTCGATTCATAGGCAAATGAAAAACCTGTATATCACCTATCACCTTCAGGTGACTCGTTTTACGAGTTATATGCTAGGATCGAGGCTGTTCCAAAGGATCTAGAACCTGGATCCTGGCGGAATCGTCTGTTCTAAGAGAAATCTTAGATCTAACACAATTAAATAATCCTGGTCTATTCAACCAAGTTTGGAAGGTGGCCTAGGTATGTGAGGTTTAGGCTAGCTCAAGACAGTTGTCCTGAATGAGAATTATCTCGCTAAATGCAATGGCGTCATTAGCTATGGCTTCGGCTCCATTAGCCTTAATGTCTATCAAAAGGACGTAAGAGCGAACACAGCAGATGCCACCTCGACGATGATAGAGCATGGAGGCACGGCGTGTCCCGCCGTAGCAACTCTTCGTTCTTGTCCACGAACCTTGGGTCGGACTCAATCTAAAGAGCTACAAGCACGGTAAAGGTAAGCCCAGATCCTCAATTCAGCGATAAACACTCCGTAGTAGAGACGCTAGAGCTCCAAGCCAAATCTTTCTGGTTGATCTCCAGTTACCCCTAACGAAGGTGGTTGTGGAAGCCACTAAATAAAGGACGACGTTGGTTATCGGAGCAGACGCGAACGCGTATCGCAGTCTAGGGTAGCGCGGACATCAATAAAAGAGGTGAGCCACTTTTTGATGTCATTCTTAGTACTAACTTCCAAATATATAATGCGGGTGTGGAACCTTTATTACCTCTATTAGGCGGGAAATTCTGAACATTACACTGGCCTCTGAACAATACGCCTATATAAATGAGTGGAAGGTATACAAGGAACCTTCCTCCGTATATTGAATTTGGACTAGTATTATATTAACAGGTCCGTTATCCTTACAAAAATAGACGAAGAACAAACTGGGACATGTATAAAACTGCCCTAATAAATAGTCTACCTGATCTATCATCGACACCCTGTGGACACCTTAACGCTTGCTTGTAATAAAACGACTGAGATTTCCCGTTCCAACCGGTATCCCAGAGGTAAGGCCAGACCTCGGTGGTGGTCGGCGGAAATTATCACCCTTAGAAGGGAGTGTCGCAAACTTTCCAATCAAGCGAAAAGGTTAACATATGGACTTCCTATATGGAATGACTCAGAAAATTAAAAAAACTGATAAGGAAAGTTAAGAGGAGAGCTTTTGTTATAAAATTGGCCATTTGCGTAAGATCCTCTCAATTACAAGTACTCGTAGTCAAACAGGACGAAAGCTGGACCTCATCTAATCTGGGAACTGCTGGTTAACACTGACTTTCCGGGAAGTTCAACAGCTAAAATGACAGCCATGCCCTAGTCCGCAAGATCCTTAGTAATATGAACCTGAAATAGGCTATGTACAGCTTCAAGCCATATAAATCACCGGGTTTGATCGCTATAATCCTACTTCAATCAGCCTTCGAGATTCTTATTCTTACTTCATAAAAAAGGATGTACTTCATATATATTCCAGTTTCCTGGACAGAGGTAAAAGTGGTCTTTATTTCTAAAGATGGAGGGATCTCACATAGTCAGTCAATAAGTCTCTCCTGCATCCTTCTCACTTCTTCAGGGGTGGAGGTGGAGAGCATGGTAGACCTTAACAGGTTGGCTATATTCACTGTAACTGCAGCAGAAGCAGTTTTGGGAAAATCACCTGCCGAAGGCTTTGCGGTGGCTATGGAAGCTGGACTTGCTTTGGCTGAAAGAGCTGTAGCAGCTCTGGAAGAAGATGCCATTTGCAACATAATAACTAGCACTTCCTCAGATGGGCCGTGGCAGAGAGGGAAGACTCTAAAGAGTTGGCTATCGCCGCGGTACACACAACAGTAGAAAATGCAGACCTGCCTCCGAAGGGTTAGCTGCGTGGGCAGTGAAGTGATATGATTAACGCATGGAACGAAGGAACATTGAAGACCGTGGAACAACATGCAGATAGGCTAGGATTGCAGCATTTTTACAGAGAACCAAGGGTAGCGACGACAGTGGGATAACTGGATCACTCACTTAACCCTGTTAAGGAAGATTGGAAGGGGACAAATAGGGACCCGCTTCTATGTGGTCTGCTTCGGCTAATTCTCGGAGAGATGTTTTTAGTGACTAAGAATCTCACACGACCGGAGGACACGGGCTGTCCGGTGTCTTTTAGAGGATTTTCACCTCTCCCGCTAAAACAAAAGACATCACAAGTGTCTCTAATGACTTCCAAAATCAGTTATTTTTTGCAAATATCTCGCGAACCGTCAGAGACCGCCGCGAATTTCATTCAGATTCGCAATCAGCGCATCATATTACATTACAAATTAATCGAGGAGTAATTTTTAATGTGCTGCTATTAACTCGATTGGTATACGAAAAAACAATTTTCATAAATTTATTAAAAACAACAATGGCGGGGCTTCTTATACTCAACGGATATTAATAACTAGTTTAAATTACAGAAAAGATTATTAATTGGAAAAGATCCTAAACATTGCCCCGTGAAGCTGAATTCACAACGGCACTGCTTGAGACCGGTGTTTTTGACATGACATATCTAAACCTTCTGAAACTGCAAGAGGTAAACTGATTTGATTAGTGTCTTTTAAATGAAATATTCCCATAGTACATATAGATGAGTTTCTATAATAGGTAAATCGCTAGGTAAATTCCTATAATATGAAATTAAGTAGGGTATTTTTAGATTTTATTGACTACTCCAAATGGCTAGAAAACGCTCGAAGAAATCTTCGCAGCTGGCGAACTCAATTTTTTTGCTACAGAAAATCAAAAATGAAATTTTTACCTGTGATGATTGCACGAAAACATTTCTCAACAAGCAACAATATTTTCTTCATAGGAAAAAACATATTTTCCAACAGACTGCCTCAGCAAACCTAGATTTAATAATTGAATCGAAATGCTCACTTTGCCCGGATAATTTTCACTTGCAGGAACTTCAAAGAGAGTTCTCCCAAAACCAAGATAATATCAAACGAAGTTGTGATATCTGTGACGAGGAATTTTCTGATAACAAAGCGTATTCGGAGCACCTACTCAAATTGCACGAAGTGTATGGATTTGCGGATACTGAAATGTACTCATGCTGCGTGTGTTACACAATTTTGAAATCTGAGAAAGAAATTAAAGTACATTTAAAAGAACATGACATTGTGGGGTCGTTTGTTTTACAGATGTGCCAGAAATATGTATTAGAATACAAATGTTTCGAATGTGGGAACAAAGAATCCGCCTTAAAGAAATTAATAAAACATTCAAAGAAGTTACACAAAAACCATCGATGCTTAAAATGTCCAGTGTGCAGTAACGATTTTTCTAGTTTTTGGAATTTGCAGCGACACGTGATGGTTCATAAAGGCAGGTCGAGGCTCAAGTGTAATTTGTGTCCAAAGACATTTTCTGATGATAGGTCTCTGCGAAATCACGTAATGAAGCATACCGGAAGTGAACCATTCTCCTGCAAATACTGCGACAAGAGATTTTCAGTGCAACAAAATTATAAGAGGCATCTAAAAATACATTCAAGGAGGTCACAAAAACCTTTTAAATGCAATGTCTGCAAAAAAGGTTTTTCCGATGAAAAATATTTAAAGTATCACAAAATGCGACACGAAGCCAAACAACCCTATGCATGCCAGCATTGCGACAAAAAGTTCGCTCAACGTTTTCTGTACAACAACCACATAAAAATACATATAAGTCCTAGCATTAAGGCATTCCACTGTCCTAAGTGCCCTAAAAGTTTCGTTGCCAAACCCAATTTGGAGCATCACCTTTTTATTCATACCGGAGAGCGACCATTTGCTTGTGATATATGCTGCCGAACGTTTACCCGGAAGTATCATTTAAAATCACACATTAAGACTCACGATGGTAACGAAGATGAAAACCTTAAATGCAATGTATGCAGCAAACATTTTTGTACTAAACAGACCTTAAGGCATCACCAATATGTTCATACGGAAAAAAAGCCTTTTGTGTGTCCTACTTGCAATAAAGGTTTTCGTAACGTATCTGATATGAAGTCACATACCCAAAAGATACACAATTCAATAGCATTGAAACCCTACAAGTGTGATTCATGCGACCAAAAATATGCTACCAAACGGAGTTTGAAATACCACATGATGGTACACTCTGGTGAGAAGCTATATTTCTGTGAAATCTGCGAAAAAGCATTCAATCGTCCCTTTGATCTGCGGTCACATTTAGAAATACATAAAATAAATGGAAAGAAGAATAGTTGAAACCATGTATTTACAGATTTTAAGTTTAGGAATGTGTGCTTACAGCAATTTTACATATTCTGTATTAAGTGAGTATTAGTAATCTTTCATGTGTATCATCTTTTGAATAAATATGGGTACCTCTTGCATATATCATATAATAATAATTTTTTTTATGTATAATGGCGCTTTATTTGGCACAATCGTTATAAAGTTAAAATCCTACAAAAATCTAGCTACCATAAAAAGTTTACAATAATCAAAACAAAAAAGACAAAGAAATACATAAAAGCCTGTAAAGAAGAAAGTAGAAGAAATTTTAAAATGCCTCCACGCGAGCGCCAGCTCTAATAAAAGTTCCGACAAATTTTGAAAGTGTCGAAACAAATCCCACCGCTAAACCTAATTGACCGAACAAAATTAACCGAAACCGAGAAAAAATTAAACTAGAACATGATTGTCTGCGTGTTCCCAGAGGGTAGATGCAGCACCTAAGTTCCTACTTTGGGAACCACTGCTCCCAAGCAAATGCCCTCTTGTCCTTCCCGCAGCTCTACCAAAGCGAAGAGAAGCTTCGTAGACAAGCTACTGCAAGTCTGCGACCTGTTATTCCCAGTGAAAGACGAGGCTTCCGTTCCGCACCGACGACAAAGGTTGCCAGGTGCGGTTGAATGTGTCGGCCTTTCTTGCCAGGAATTCTAGACGTAATTGTCTCCTCAATCTGGCAACAAAGTGGTTCTTAAGTGCACGAGAGTGAAACTGTGGTTTACTGTGCTGTTACGTAGGCTCGATCTGCATGCAGATTACCCCAAGATGTCCGCGGCATCTGTTACCACCTAAGTTTTCCGTTGGATTTACTACTACGAAGAACTTTATACTTATACTTTTTAGTGCTTCTTGTGAAGTCGGTTCAACTTTTTTTTTAAAAACTATTTTATTTTTCACTTTTTAGTGTCTTCTACTCTATAAAACGAAGAAAGAAGCATCCAAATCGGTCCACGCGTTAAAAGTTAGTTTTGACCCCCTACCCCACCCCCATTCCACTAAACTTTTTTTCTCATGGTATCAATCAAGGAACATACTCTACCGAACAGAAAAGGAATCATCTAAATCGGTCCACGCGTTACGAAGTTACTACCCCTCCCCCACCACCACCATAGGACCAAATTATTCTCCTATTAGCATTCCCGTCTAGGACAGCGGTATATGGTTGGGCATATCTCACTGCCTGATATCTTTGGCGTATAATGTTCCCAAGGGCTTGCCTTGAGTGTCTTCCAGTTGGTACAGATTCTGCCCAACACGCTTAACGATTCTGGCTTTGTTGAACTTTAATCAGAAAGTTTCCTTGCGACAAACTTGGTGGAAGTCATTTATTTAAAAATGAAAAAGTAAAAGCACTTATTACTCCTGTTTTGTGAAAGTAAAACAAATGCTTTTACTTTTTCATTTTTTGTTGAACGTGTTTGCCAACTTCGCACTGATGCCTTTCTTCACGTCGCTCTAAATAAAGATCCTACAGTGCACTTCCTGACCGGGAGTGAACGTAATGTCACGACAACGGGTGTTATAGGCCTTTTAATGCTTGTCATGTGCGTGCTGGAGGTGGTCTGACAACCGAGAACGGATCAACTGGAGACGGTCTGCTACAGGTAACACGGATACATCACCAGTTTTCCGCTGATCTAGCTGTCGCAGGACTGGATAGGCTGAGCCATGCTGCACCATGTGGTGACCGAAGAGAGCATAGTACGGGTCCATGCCAATCGACTGGTGTACTGATGTACATAGCGCACTACCGTTGGCTGGGAGGTGTAAATCCCACGCACTATGATTATCTTGCAGGTATGCACGAATGGCTGACAGAATGGACCTATTGACTTGCTCGGAGGCATTAGGGTGTAGCGAGTAACTTAGCAGTCTTTACATGTTTCACACTGTATTCTTCCAGCAGTTTGTTAAAGGTGGTAGAGACAAATTGCCGGCCGTTGTTGGAGAAGATGGTTTCGGGTACTCCGATGACAGATAAGACCTCTTCTTCAAGGAGGGTGCGTACTAGGTGTGCTCGCTCTGCACGCATAGGCTTCATGAGAACACTTTTTGTAAAGGCGTCGAGTACAACAAAAGTTACCGTGTTGCCACATTTAGGGCGGGGATAAGGTCCGAAAAAGTCTTTATACAAGAACTGAAATGGACATTGGGCTTCCAAAGGCTTGCCCATGGGTGGTCGTAGAATGGTGCTAGGCGAAGTCCTTTCCTTGCATACTTGGTAGCTCGACACATATGCGCGAATATGCGTTTTATCGTCTTATGAAAGCCTTCATGACCGGACTGAGGTGACTCATGAGCCTCTCGGATCAGACCCTTCACCAGACTCGATGGAACCCAAAGCTTCCACGCTAAATCTTCTTGGTCTTCTTGGTCCTCCTAGCATCGACACCTTATGGTCACCTTAACGCTTGCTTGTAATAAGGCGACTAAGATTTCCTGTCCCAACCAGTATCCTAGAGGTAAAGTCAGACCACTGTGGTAGTCACCGGAAATTATCACCCTCAGAAGGGAGTGTCGCAAGTTAACAAGTCTCTTCTGCTTCCTTCTTAAAACCCTGGAGAAAGTTATTGATGTCTACATCGAAAATTCAGTCGAGCAGCGTTGCCACTTTGTATGCCATGATATTCTTAGTCCAGTGATGCCAAATTTCTTAAGAATTCTTAATCCTTTAGATTTAAAAAAAACAACAACAAAATCATTAAGGTTTTAACGTACATTTATCGATAGAATAACATAGTACTCGATCTTGTTATTATTTCCGGTAATTAGTAACATGTTAACATAAAATCATGCACAAATACAAGTCAAATGGCGCGAAACTGAAATCAGAAACTATGAGTTACTGCAATAATTAAAATTTTTTTTGTCATACATTTTGTCACAATGGAAGTGCCATCAAATGCTTGTAAATTTTTACATCGTAACTATTGTTTTTGCCTATGAAAGTTTTTGAATGTAAAGTACCATTGTATCGTCACAGATTTTTTTAAATTTCCTTTGAACAATCAGGAAAACTTAATTCTTTAAAACAAATTCAAAATACTTAAGATCTTAGGAAAAATTCTTAAAGGTGGCAACGTTGCAGTCGAGCCATCTAAGCTGTCTCCTTTCCAACATCCATATAATATAACTCCGTTGAGACATCATTAACGCTGAAGCGTTACTCAACCGAACTGTCTTCCAATATTTTAGAAAAAGAAAATTATTTCTTTTCCAGACATCACAAGGGTTGCTGGAGGATCGACGGAAGCGTTGAAACCTTCTAGGATACAGCGATCCTCCTCTGAACATGCTCAAGTGTTTGTTACACCTCCCTCGACAAGGTAATGGATACTCTGACCCTTGCGTGCAATGCGGCGATGCAGTTTTCTTGTTCCGGCCGGCATCCCCGAGGTAAGCCCAGACCTCCGTGGTGGTCAAGGGAAATCATTACTCTTAGGAAGGAGTGTCGTAAGCTTTTTAAGTAAGGGTAAAGAACCAATGTTTGGACTTCCTATAAGGAACGCCTCAGTAGGATTAAAAATTCATCAGGAAAGCAAAGCGACCCTCGTGACAGGGCTTTTGTAATAAAACTGAAAAACCTGCAAAGCGAGTCGCTTGCGAAAATTCGTCTCAACAACGCTCAGTACCCCAAGCCTCCTAGCTAAATAGGGTGGCAGTTGGACTTCATCCAGTCTTGAGTCGCTGGGGTTACTGGTTGATACGCACTTTCCGAGTTGCTCTACAGTTGGCTGTGCTGAGTTTCCGGAAACCCCGAGCGGTCATTAACTAGTCTACAAGATCCTCAATAAGAGGAAAATGAAATGGGTGATACAAAGCCTTAAGCCCTACAGGGCACCGGGATTGGATGATATCAACCCAGTTGAACTTTAATTAGCTTACAAAATCCTTTTTCCATGGCTAATGGCCATCTGTGAGGCCTGCCGTAACCCCACCTATATTCGATCCTAATTGATGAGAGTGAAGGTGGCCTTTATTGCTAAAGGCGGAAGAGACCCACACTACAAACCTAACGATTATAGGCCCATTAGCCTCTCCTACTTCCTGCTAAAAACCCTGGAGAATTTGTAAACGTCTGTTTAGTTTACGCGGAATAATCACGTCAAATCCAAGTGGATCAAAGGAACAATTTCTACCCAATTTCCAAGTGAATGAATTTTCTCTGGGTATCGTCGAAAATATCTTTTTGATATCATTTTACCAAAATGTATATAACAACAAAATACTCAGAAAATAAGTTCCAAACTATTTAAAACGTTTACAAATTATAGATATTTTTCAAACACAAAATAATTACTACTTGGAGTGACACAAAATTGAGTCCATTTCGTAATTTTCCAAGAGAGAAAATAAGGGTACAACTTTCATCGATTGTCCACGGCGACAGATTTTCTTCTGGAAAAATATGTAATGTTTCATAGCAGCAAAACTCGATTGGTATACAGTAAAAAAAATTTCCAAAATTTATTTAAAAAAACTTCGGGACTTCTTCTACACACCCGAATTCTTTAATGAGTCTACCAAACAGTACATTGGAGCATAACTTTTCTTTTTTATTCTTTCAAAAAAGGCGGGGTTAAGCTAACGGACATTCATAACTAGTTCAAATTACAGAAAAGGTTATTAATTGGAAAGGGTCCTAAACATTGCCCTGTGAGGCTGAATTAACAACGGCACTGTTTGGACAGCTGTTTTTGACATTAAAATAATAAACTTTTGACATATCTGAACTTGCTGAAAATGCAAGAGGTAAACAGATTTGATTAGTGTCTTTTAAATGAAATATTCCCATAGTACATATAGATGAGTTTCTATAATAGGTAAATCGATAGGTAAATTCCTATAATATGAAATTAAGTAGGGTATTTTAAGATTGTTTTGACTTCCCCAAATGGCGGAAGAACACTCGAAGGAATCTTCGCAGCTGGACAACTCAATTACTTCGCTACAGAAAATCAAAAATGAAATTTTTACCTGTGATGATTGCACGAAAACATTTCTCAACAAGCAACAATATTTTCTTCATAGGAAAAAACATATTTTCCACCAGACTGCCTCAGCAAACCTAGATTTAATAATTGAATCGAAATGCTCACTTTGCTCGGATAATTTTCACTTGCAGGAACTTCAAAGAGAGTTCTTCCAAAACCAAGATAATATCAAACGAAGTTGTGATATCTGTGACGAGGAATTTTCTGATAACAAAGCGTATTCGGAGCACCTACTCAAATTGCACGAAGTGTATGGATTTGCGGATACTGAAATGTACTCATGCTGCGTGTGTTACACAATTTTGAAATCTGAGAAAGAAATTAAAGTACATTTAAAAAAACATGACATTGTGGGATCATTTGTTTTACAGATGTGCCAGAAATATGTATTAGAATACAAATGTTTCGAATGTGGGAACAAAGAATCCGCCTTAAAGAAATTAATTAGACATTCGAAGAATTTACACAAAAACCATCGATGCTTAAAATGTTTAGTGTGCAGTAACGATTTTTCTAGTTTTTGGAATTTGCAGCGACACGTGATGGTTCATAAAGGCAGGTCGAGGCTCCAGTGTACTTTATGCCCAAAGACATTTTCTGATGATAGGTCTCTGCGATATCACGTAATGAAGCATACCGGAAGTGAACCATTCTCCTGCAAATACTGCGACAAGAGATTTTCAGTGCAACAAGTTTATCAGAGGCATCTACAAATACATTTAAGGAGTTCACAAAAACCTTTTAAATGCAATGTCTGCAAAAAAGGTTTTTCCGATGAAAAATATTTAAAGTATCATAAAATGCAGCACGAAGCCAAACAACCCTATGCATGCCAGCATTGCGACAAAAAGTTCGCTCAACTTTTTCTGTACAACAACCATATAAAAAAACACATAAGTCCTAGCAATAAGGCTTTCCAGTGTCCCAACTGCCCCAAAAGTTTCGTTGCTAAACGTAATCTGGAGTATCACCTTTTTATTCATACCGGAGAGCGACCTTTTGCTTGTGATATCTGCTGCCGAACGTTTACCAGGCAGTATCAGTTAAAAACACACATTAAGACTCACGATGGTAACGAAGATGAAAACCTTAAATGCAATGTATGCAGCAAACATTTTTGTACCAAACAGGCCTTAAGGCACCACCAATATGTTCATACGGGAGAAAAGCCTTTTGTGTGTCCTAATTGCAATAAAGGTTTTCGTAACGTATCTGATATGAAGTCACATATCCAAAAGATACACAATTTAATAGTATTGAAACCCTACAACTGTGATTTATGCGACCAAAAATATGCTACCAAACGGAATTTGAAATACCACATGATGGCACACTCTGGTGAGAAGCCATATTTCTGTGAAATCTGCGGAAAAGCATTCAATCGACCATATAATTTGCAGTCGCATTTAAAAATACATTATAGATATACATTATAGATATAATATATATATATATATATATATATATATAAGTAGAAAGGAGAAAAGGTGAAACTATGTATTTATAGAATTTAAGTTGTTGAATGTGTGGCAATTTTACATATTCTGTATTAAGTGAGAGTAATAAGTAATCTTTCTTGTTATAATCTTGTGAATAAATATATCTGTACCTCTTGCATATATCATATAATACTCCTCTCGCTCTGTCATCTATATTATCTACCTTAAGTTCTCAAATTCAAATTCAAAAATTTATTGTATCAGTAATATATCTCTAACGCAATAATAAATGATAGCTCGGTTGGGAACAAGTCCATGTAGCGCTTCTATGCTATTTTATCTGCTAGTAACTTCTGCTAACAATGTTTTTAACCGACTTCCCAAGACAAAGAGGTTCTCAGTTCGACACGTATTTATTTTTATTTTTGAAGTGATACTTTTTACGGGACACTAGGAGTTTTGGCATGGGTGTAAACTCGTAGAGCTAACAAAATCTGTTAAACTTCTGTCCTTTTCTAATTACCATTGACTCAACCAAAGAGTGAGAGAGGCGGAAAAAGTATAAATCTGTAAATGCATTCAGAGATTGAGACAGACTGGAATAATACAAAAATGTTCCCATGAAAACATGAATTTCGTGGAAATCGAGGAATGCAGTGGTTCGCAATATATGAATGCAAGACTTTTTTCAAAAATTTTACTTTGTGAATTATATTTCAATTCATAAAAGATAATTGAGTTTCCTCTTGAAGGGCCAAGTGACAACATCACTTCGGCGTGCGGTCCGTCCAAAAATTTTATTTTACGCGTGACTCATACCCGTTATCGGTGTTCGATTTCGTGCCTTCATTCTCTCTTTTTATTGCCCTTTTGTTTGCTCGGTGAATTTGTTATTTATAAAAACAACAAATAGTCGATGATCCAAGGGGCTCCCCAAGATGGGGGAGCTAAGCGGGCTCGCATTCGATAAATCGAAGACTCTTAAAAATGGTACACCATGCGCAAAGTACCCTGTCATGGCTAAAGATAGTGATCAACAGACAATGCTAACGGTTTCGCCTTTTTAATTGAAAAAAGTGATCGACTCGGTAGCAGGCGTTGAAGTTAAAAAATGCAACGAACTCAGAAACGGTAGCGATTCTCACACAATTTGGTTGCCTAACCGTTTCAATAAATTAAGCGCATGGCCAAAAAAATGTTGTGGCAACAGAAAAATATTTCATAGCAACGAATAAATATCTCAAGTTTGTGCGCATGATCTGTAATTCTCCCATGCCGTTCCCCGGAGCTTGCATCTAAATACTCAGTCGCCTGGCTGGGAGCTGGCGTGTGATTTTGACACTTCATAGCGCTTGGACTGCCATGAGTAAAAATTTTGTAAAACGGTTGGCATTCCCCTTCAACCGATTGAACACACACTTGTTAAATTCAAGCTCTATACTTTTTTACAATTTTGCGTAATTACAAGGCACCGAAACAACAAATTTCGTGAGAATTCCTACCAGTTCTGATAAAAACAAAAACAATTAAACAGGCAGAAAAACTAATTACATTAACAAGCCTTAGGCACTCTATCAAGGTTAAAATCAGTGAACATAATTCCCTTAATGAAGCCAAGGGTGTCATTTATTTTCGTGATTTGCAATACGTGTCAGATGAAGAAATCTTACAAGAACTCAAGACGTTTAATGTAATTGGCATCAAGCGACTTACCAAGCAAAAAAAAATCAAAAGAAAGAATTTGGAATCTACATACTTACCTTTACAACATCATTGGCGCCTGAATTCATATAGATTGGATACAACAGAGTTCCAGGTAGACCTTTTGTTCCTCTACCTCTCCGTTGTTTTAATTGCTTTAAATTCGGACATCTTACAACTCAAAATGCAAATGAAAAAATGAAAAAGCCTGCCCAAACTGTGCTACTAAATCCCATTTGATGAGTGAAGGTGAAATATGTGCTTTAACCAAAAACTGTGTCAACTGTCTTGGACTTCACGGATCCTTCGAAAAAACTTGCCCGTGTTTTCTAAAGGAGGCGATCAAAAGATACAAAATTCGTAACTACTGCCTAACAAGTCTTCTTTTGCGGATGTAGTAAAACAAGCCCAGAAGCAAGAAATATCAGCAAACGATCTATTCCTTCAACATCTTCAACACAACCTAAGAAAAGCCCACCAAAGCCTATGAAAGTAGAAGAAAATTCTCTACCTCTAAGCTTCAGGAAGAGGCACTTCCTGAACCAAAAATGAAAAAAATAACCAAACTATTAGGGAAAACCAACAAAAGGGTAAAACGCGCACTGAAAACACAAGCTTATAAAACCATAAATAAAAATACTTGCATCGGCGCAAAATTATTCTAAAGATGAGGAAATAGAAAATGAAACTATATCCTCGGATTCAAATATAGATACATAATGTCAAGAAACAACATCGTCCAGTGGATTTTATCAACATTTTGAAGAATTCAAATTATTAGCAGATAAGTATTCCTCTTATATATTTTGCCTACAAGAAACCAAATTCAAATATAATCATCATCCTAAAATTAAAAATTTTAAAATCTGTCAAAAAAACCTATTCTCAGAAACAATCGCCCACGGAGGTGTAACACTCTTCGTTAATGATATATTCGACTCAGAAGAAGTATTAATTGAATCAAAACTACAAGTAGTTGCAGTTAAAATATACTATCCCTTTAAGTAAATTGTTTCCATCATATATCTATCGCCCAACGTGAATATAACATAATCGGATTTACAAAATATAATAAACCAATTTGACAGCCCTTTCATATTAGTATGAGACTTCAATTGCCATAACCCTTTATGGGGCTAAAATCGTACGGATGCCAGAGGGGAAATGATAGAAACAATCATCACAACCAACAGCCTAAACATTCTTAATGACGGCTCACCGACCTACTTTAGTTTCACGCATAAGACCCATAGCGCTATAGACCTCACGCTCCTACACCTGCGTTACAAAACTCCTTAGACTGGTATGTCGACCTTGACCTTCACGGTAGTGACCACTTTCCCCTAATAATTCCTGTCCTTACATCACCATTACAACTGGAAAAAAGGCCGTAATGAATTACCAAAAAAGCCGACTGAAATACATTCCCGAAATCCATCAATATCACTAAGGACTTCCAGGACATAACAGATATAGACGAAAGCGAAGAATATTTAAGGAGAAAAATTTTACAGGGAGCAAAAGAATCTATACCAGTCTTCTACAACTAGTTCAAAGCGTCCCATTGGTGGAATAGTGAAGTCAAGGCTGCTATCAAAGTACGTAAAAAGCTCTATAGAAATTACGATAGGCTCTTTGAACAAACAGACTACCTAAATTTCTCGATCGCCAAACATGAAGCCAGGAATATCATCAGATTTTACAAAAAGGAAAGTCTTAAAAACTTCATCCACTCAATCAGTTCCAGTACACCAATCACTCACGTATTTGAAAAAACCAGGAATATCAATGGTTACAAAAGGCAACCATACATCACCGGACTACATGATGAACACAATGAAACCACACTGAAATTAGTGAGCATCTAGCCAACACCTTTACAAAGTTATACTCAACCTCCTGGTGCTTTTATTGAACATCGTAGGAAAATCGAACAGACAGACATACATACATATTCCAAGAGACTACAAACATTCAGACTATAACTGCGCCTTCTCCTTGGAATAACTAGAACATGCTCTCAACTCCAGCAAAGATTCATCACCCGGCCCGGACGGAATTCACTACGACATGTTAAAAAATCTCCCGATCACTGGGAAGAAGTACCTTCTAACTCTCTACAATAAAATATATCAAAATGGAGAATTCCCCACAAAATGGAGAAGTTCATTGCTTATCCCAATCCTTAAACACGGTAAAGACCCAAAAAAGACCACAAATTAGAGACCTATCTCCTTAACAAACTGCACTTGCAAAATACTGGAAAAAATTGTAAACCGACGGCTGGTCTGACTTCTCAACGTTTTAACAAAATAAACATCTATCGGTCAGGTTTCGGAAAATACAGATCATCTATAGACAACCTAGTCTCACTCGAGTCATCGATAATGGAATTATTTTCCTCCAATGAATTTCAGGTATCCATCTTTTTCGACATAGAAAAAGCATATGATACCATATGGAAAAGAACAATAATCTCATCACCTATCTCCCTTGGCTTCAAGGGAAATATTGTTGCCCTTGTTAATAAGTTTCTAAAAGACAGAATCTTTTCCCCTTTGATTGGGAGTACACAATCAACAGAAGAAGTAATGGAAACCGGAATACCACATACGGATCCATCCTCAGTGTTACTCTCTTCATTATCCTCATGAACTCTCTACTTGACACCAGTAAAATACTTGATGTGTGCCGATGACCTAGACATCTTCAAAAGTGGCAAAAAACTCTCAAGCATACAACCATCCATTCAGAGTAGCTTGGATAATCTTAGGCAATGGAGCGACAAATACGGTCACAGGTTCTCAACTAGTAAAACAGTAGCAATGAAATTACCCAAAAGAGAAATCAACATTTTACATTCATCTGAATCCCCAACCATGTTAGTATAAAAGAAAATGAAATTCCGGACAAATTAGTCAGGGAAGCAACCACAGGTACACCACATAACGAATATAAATTCATCCCCACTGACCTTAGGCAACAAATAGATCAAAAAATCAAATCTAAGTGGAATCATGAGTGGAACTCCGTCACCAAAAATTAATTAAGAGATATCAAAACCTCTATTGATAGCTGAGAAGAAATAAACAGACTAAATCGAAAACAATCAATCACCCTCGCTCGCCTCAGAATAGGACATTCGCAAATTACACATAAACACCTCCTAGACATATCATCTTCAATGACTGCTGTTGCGCATGTTTTCAGTATAAGGCAAAAATATAACAACAACAGTATCCTGGATTTAGCAAATTAAAACCAACATCAAAAATATTTTTAATTTTATTGAAGAAATAGTAGTACGAGATCCGGCTGCAAGATTACTACATACGTTCATCTAGTTTTTAATCAAAATCTTATGAATGGGGGAATATATTTTTGAATATTTTTTTATACGTTCATGACGTATATTTATAATATATAAATTAAAGCTAATTTTTCTCTGTGTATGATGAAATACCTCTGCTAATGTAAAAATGGCCGCAAAGAGGGGTTGCCAGCTCTTAAATATAGATTAGAGTGAAAGAGAGCTCGCGCGCAACACTGCTCGTCAGACGAGGATGGCGATTGCCAGCTGTACGAGTTGTTAAAGAATAGAATAGAAATTATATTAAGCAGGTAATGTTTCAGAAAATATTTGATTTTATGTGAGTTACAAATTAATTAAATATTCATACAGAAAATACGACAGCCTCTTTTAGGTGTACAAATTAAACAAAACATTGGAAAAACGATTAAATAATTAATTAAACCTATATTACAGTAGTTCAAGAGTTTACATGCCTTATGTATTGCGTCGCAAATTGTCAAAGTGTAAAAGCTGGAAGATCTCTTTCACTCTAATCTATATTTAACAGCTGGCAACCCCTCTTTGCGGCCATTTTTACATAGGCAGAGGTATTCCATCATACACAGAAAAAAATTAACTTTAATTTGATATATAAATTAAAAATATACGTCATGAACGTATAAATATAACAAAGTAGTACCTGTTTACATCTGGCTGCGAAGAGGTTGCGGCCAAGTATTTTATTTAAAAAACAAGTGAATGAAATTTTTTCCGAAAAATCAATTAATATTATTTTAATTAAAAATACTAGCGGCCACATTTTGATAGGCAACTCGGCAAAAATATATTCCATTCATAAATATATGTAAAAATTAGATTTTGATTAAAAACTAGATGAACGTAGTAATCTTGCAGCCGGATCTTTAGACTATAGGAACCTAAGTACTCAAAGTATAAGAAATTTTATTAAGAATTTAAAATACAATGTAACGTAACCTTAGAACATATATTAAGGGGTCTTCTACCTTACGACGCCATTTTTGGTACTGTTTTTGGAGGAGTAGTTCTAGGGACACCAATAATGCGATTGATATGCGGTTTATTGTGTTCAACTCGTTTATTCTTATATTTTTAAAATGAATTTTTTGAAATTTTTTAGTGTTTCTGGTTTGACCTTTATTCGATCTTGAAGTGCCCCTTACGAAAAGTTCATATCAAAACGGTTGACGCGACTCAGCTCATGAAAGTCGTCTAAAACAAAAAAATCGAAAAAGATTTAGTTTTATTATCCCCTTGGCTATTGTTTGACGAACATAATTTTCAAAATTCAGAAATTTCGCAAAATAGTCACATTTAAGGAACATGTGTTTTTTTTCATATTTGTAGGACCAAAAGCAGCTGTAAATATTGTTAAAATGAAAATTTTCATAAAGCCTTCGTCAGACGATAGCGACATGTTTTTCAAAGATTTTGTTGCCAGAATGCAACTTTTGGGAAATCTCATTGAAAGTGCGTTACAAAAACCATACGCGGAGCTGTGTTTGACAGTCTCTGACATCTAATCATATATATCATTTCCAGGGTGTGTTCCTGACACGTTCAAGATTAGAAAAATGCAACAACAAAAAATCGATTTTTTGAAACCAACCAGTCAGAAGACCTCATTAAATTACCAGTGGTCCTACGCTTCATGCCACCTATAACAGCATCAGTCATAGCAGAGACAAAGGAAATAACTCCAATAAGTTCAAAGAATAAAGAGAATACTACGCAAACCGAGATTATATTGAGACACTGAGTTCAGGTTAATAACGAAAAATAAAAAATAAGAAAACGGTTTTACGATAATGAAACAGACGGGTCGAAACGCCCTGGGTATTTTGTGCACAAAATCAAACAGTATGGCGAATCGCATTAATAAACATTGGCATAAGAAGATGAACAAAAGAAAAGGTATAATAGTTCAGCCTGTATTACACGACTATACACACAACCCAAAAGTCAGTATTTACCATAATGAACTAAAAACTTTCTCTGTCGGATTAATAAGTCAAGTAAATTGCACAAAAGCAAAGAGCTAGAACTGAATTTCAAAGATTGTCTACTAGCCTCTGATGACAGTCTTATTGCGTGGCATCTTCTAAGCGATAATGTCTTGATATTTCTTAATTACTTTCTATAACTTTCCTCCCAGCTTACACAAAATTTTTTGGATCATACCCGGGACACATAATATACATAAGGGACCGTATAAATAAATTGATTCTTTTAAGTTGTCTTAGTCTTATAATAATTAATCGACTTCACTAATAGGGCTACTTTTATTATATCCCTTTTTCCCTGGAGTGATCCATCTCACATTCAAACACGAACTATTACTAATTGGGATAATACTAAAGTATCTTATGAAAAATACAATGATTCGTATCTCTTTAACCGATTTGTGACAAAGGTTTGATCTTTAAAATTTTTCATTTTTTTCTTATTAGTTTAAATGATATTAGCTTAAATAAAGATAAAAAGAAGATTTTTCTTTTATCTTATGCAGAATGGCGGAGCTATGTGGCGGTTCGCAAACGCACCATTTGTCTATTAAAGAAAAAAACTTGTATCTTCAATGTTTTTTAAACTCTTATTTATTTATAAAGAATGCAAAACAAAACATAACAATTTCTTTCAATTTGACGAAAACAAACAATAATTCTTTGGCGGTCTAATTTATTGATTAACCTTAATTATGTATTTGATAAAAAAAAAAAAAAGATAAATCATTTTAAATTGTTGTGGAAGGTCTCAAAACAATTAGCATGTAGTGCAATGTTACATGCAGAACATTTATATATTGTGTGTGAATGGCATTGTTTGCACCGTAATCGAGCCTCTCCTTTCACTGCAATGTGGGCCCCTTTTGATAATATGTTTGGTTTTGCCATACTTTTTCCTTTAGATGGTGGTTTTCCATGGCGAATAAGGAGTGCTTTAGCTAACCGGCGCCGAAATTCAAGCTGATCAACGTTGCAACCGTACTGTTTCGCTAAAGTCCAGGCATTAGTTACAGCCAAATCTACCATCCATAATACCGTTGGCATGTACCACTTTTTGTCCCGAATGCTTATACGGTAGTTAGAAATATGACTGTCTAACAAATCCACTCCGCCCATATTTCTGTTGTACATTTTAACAACACATGGCTGAGTTATGTTAGCTCTTTGACCTTGAGAGTTTACATACCTTCGCACTGCTCCTACTGGATCTTCCCCAAATGAGTTCGACAAAAGGGAAACGGACTGGTTGTCTTTCCATCTGGTCAATATAATTTCATTTTTTTTGTCCACGTAGTTTTCGTAGTATCCCCTAGGATTTTTGTTCATTACTTTTTTGTCAGCCATGGTTATATTTTTCAAACGGCTTTCCCTCAAAGTTCCTGTCCCACCAAACTGAATGTTTCTGAGCGCATTTACGAGATTTGGTCCCGTAAAAAAATTATCAAAATAAAAGGAGAAATACATTTCGGGAAAATGCGCCTTCATTTTGTTAGCAAAACTTAGCACAACAAATTCTCCAAGCCCAACAGTCCTGTCACGCATTTGGTTACGACCTTGATATAAATCGAATTGGTAGCAATAGCCCAAGCGACTAGCGGCTACCCAAGCTTTGTATCCAAATCTTACAGGTTTGTTTCTTATAAATTGTTTGCAGGGATGCCTGCCGTAATATGGTACCATCGCTTCATCGACAGATATATCCATTTCAATGGGGGCAAATTTTAAAAAGGCTTCATTTAGATGAATAATCAATGGACGTACCTTAGCAAAACGATCACTGGTTCCTTTAATTGTGTCATTATCGCAGAAGTGTATATTCGTAAATATATCTTCGAACACATTTCGGCGCATCCATCTTGCTACCAACTTATTTCGAACGTCATCTTCTTTTTCCCAGTACATGCGTCGGCGAGGTAATGCGTTGTAACCTGACAAAATTAATACACCACAGAACGCATAGAAGTCTTCAACATCGAAACTAATGGTATTGTTTTTCTCTTTAGCGGCGTAATTTATCGTATTACAAACAACTTTTTCCACAAATGATTTATTTATAAATAACTGAAAGAAATCAATTGGTTCAGTTTCCTCCCCAAAACTTAGCGGGCAAGTTTTCGTTTCCTTACATGAAAGCCTGGCGTGTTGGTACATAAATGCTGCTAACGTCAAATTATCTTCATTGCCTGGACTCCATTTTTGTGAAAAATTCTGCCGCTGGATTATCTCAGGAATTGTTGCTTCGACTTCATTTATCTGAGGTATTGCAGCTTCGACTTCATTTTCAATCTCGTCTTCATCATTATGAGAAAATCTTACTTCAACTCCAGCCTGTAATTGATTTTTATTGAAGCGGTTAGGATCTGAAATTTCTTCATCACCGGAATCAGCATCTGTGTCGCTAGTTACATCAGGGGGCTCCAAATACACATCACTGGGCAGCTGAATATTATCTGGTAAACTATCTATTGCTTCCAATATGTCTGCAATATTCAGGCAACTTCTCCTGCAAAAAAAATCAGAAATGCTTTACATGACAAATGGTTCGTATGCGAACCACCTATAAAAGACGCTCCCAAAATCAACAGAAAATATTTGTTCCATATTTTATATGTACTAAACCAGAAACCCTAATTTATTGTGAATATAAAACAAAACAAAATGATCAGAAATATAACTGTTTGTAGACTTACCAATATATTTTAGTTGCAGTGCCCATGTTCACATCACAACAAAATTCATCCAACTAAATCAGTACGCCTTTGCAAACACAATAATTCACAAAAGAATGCAATTTTTGCTCGTTTTACTATCCCATATATCTGCGACCTCTCTGTATGAAGTCAGACAGGAAGGAACATGTGGAATAAATATAACGGGACAAATACCGGTAGCATGTTTGCTGGTTCGCAAATGAACCATTTGTCACAAATGGGTTAAATAATCCTTTTAAAAACTTAATTACAGTCATTAAATGTTTTATGTAAAATTTCAGAACAATTATCACATAAAAAAATTTTTCATTAACCAATAAATCCTAGACTGTGGAGAAATAAAATTGTGATAATTTAACAATAATAGGAAATAATTCAATAAGAATACACATGCGCAATCCTGCCAGCGACTTTTGCTGTAGTTGCTTGCACGAGGAGGAAGTAAACCACGTTCCTCAATAGGTGCGACTATTTCAATTAATCACTGCGTAGTGGTGCTTAATCGATTCAGGTGAGGTTCCTTCGAAGTGGTATCACAGCGGACCATATTAAGGTCTATGTAAGGCCGATCGGTTATAATCTGATGGCCACCAACTAACATTAACTAGTTATGCATTTACATTTCTTACCTTTAACTGATCCCATTCATTTCCCAAAGTTTCTTAAAGTTCTTTGTTATATAAAGGGTAATATAAAACAACCACACTTATCTTCTTATATTTATATTTTAATTAACAATAAGTAAGGAATGACTTGTAGTTCTTTAATGACATTCACTAAAACCTAACATTCTTTACAAAACTTCACTTAAAATTTAACCAGTTCGTGTTCATAAAACAGTTATACTTAAATCCTCCATAGTATGTTCCCGTCAACAGAAACATAACGAAGTTTAGAAAATTAAAAATTTCGTTAAAAAAGGAAATTTGACGTTTTCCTTGTGTATAAAAATATCCGTCTTATCGTTTACAAGATGCTTGCATTCAGTCACTTCGGAATTCAGGTGCGTGTACGTATGAAAATACATAATTAACAATATTTTGCTTTGTTTCGTTTAGTAAGCTAAAAATACTGAATGTATTAGTAATTAGCCGTGCTTATTTCTAAGCCTTGGTGTTTTCTTAGTTGTGGGTTTGGAGTTATCTTAGCGTATGACGTCTTTTAGAATTAACCTAATACTATGTGTGACTACATTAACTATGGAATACTGGTGTCGATGAAACCGCTCTCGTTGTACACATCTTCATCAAGTTCATTTCTCGTCTCACTTCCCAATAGTGATTCGGTATCTTCGTCCATGTGCCGAATTGGGTAGCTGATGCCATCTCCGAAGCTAATTAAAATAAAATAAAATGTCAATGAAACTCTAAGAATGTTTTTCTTTTTTGCATTATTTAAGACAAAGAGAACTTGCGCTACATTAAAGCAAGTCGGTTGATGTGATAAATTTCACTAAGCTTCACTACGTATCTAAAGAAATGTAAGTAAGCACAGGAATCTAGCACAGTGAATATGATCTTTCACCTTAGTCTTAATTGTATCTACCTTTATACATGTTGCTGAAATAGTGTGACAGTCTTTCAAAAACTGCACTATTTTGGATGTTTCTTTCTCAAAAAAGATTAACGGTATTTTATAGACATTTTTCATAATAAATCGAAAACTATGCGGCGTAAAAGGAAATGATTTGTAAAAAAAATAGGCAAGACATTTTGAGCGTCTGATATTGAAAATGTATACCATATTTTCCTACCGATATCCAAAACCATATTTTGACAATTTAAATGGTCCCTGAATGTTGTAGAGTATGAAAACACCATTTTCTGATGGTGTTTTGGTTAGTCGGGCTGTTTGTTGCTAAGAAGCACAAAGTTCATTCGGAGACCATGAAGGCCAATTGTGAATGCCATTAAAAAGTAGAAGCATGGTCAGAACTAAAAATCACCCAGATCTCTGTATGAATCTATTTAGGTCCACCAGTGCTATCTCAGCTAGGTGGTCCAAATTGTCAAAGAACCTTGTTCCCAAACAGGCAAGTCGTCGTTCTTTTAGAGCCGGACATTCGCAGAGCAGGTGCACTATGGATTCAATTTCTTTTTCATCTCTGCAGCTTCTACAGAACTCATTCGATGGTATGCCGAGTCTAATGGCCATAGCTACTATGGGCAGTGCCCGGTGATGACGCCGACGAGTGTTCGAATGCGCTTTCTATCGAAGGATAAGAGATTTGAAGTTCTGCTATGATTCAGCTCCGGCCAGATACATCGTGTTGTGAAGCAGTAAGTGATATTTTTCCACCGTTCCGAAGTCCTGTTGGAGTAATGTCCACCCTTTCCACCAGCATATCTATGTCAGTACTTGATCCATTTTTGGCCAGTTCGTCGGCTTTTTTGTTACCCTCTATACCGACACGTCCTTGAACCCAGCAGAACCTAACCGTATGGTGTGAAATATTTCTTAGGGCTTCTGAATTTATCACGTTGGAGTTCAGCGCCTTGAGTGCTGCTTGACTGTCCACACAAATAGTGATCTCAGTTGCTGACATCTGTTTTTCTTGGGCAGTAAGTGCAGGTTTCATTATAGCGTACATTTCCGCTTGGAAGATGCTGCATTCGTCAACTCCAGTCCCCTTTTCTGTTTTCGATCCATCTGTGAAGATGGCAGTTCTTTAATTATGTTATCAGGGTGCTTCCAATCTTCTTTGTTAGGTATGATAACGGAAAAGGGTTTTCTAAAGTCATATTGTGGCTTCATATAATCCGTTGAGGGGTGCAACCCATTTTGATTAAAGAAGTTCAGTATGACTGCATGTCCAAAACTCTGTGGTGTCCATTGGCTGTTTTCTCTAAGTCTGAGAGCTGCCAAAATTGCCATTCTTTTCGTCTGGAGTTTTATGTGTTGAAGGTGTAAAATGGCTTCCAAACCAGCTTGTGGTGTGGATTTTATTGCATCTATTGTTCCCAAGCAAGCTAGCCTTTGCACCTTTACTAAAGAGTTGAGGTGAGATAGCTTGTTAACTGCATCCCACCAAACAATTGACCCATGGGTAAGAATAGGCCTGACGATCGCTGTGTACATCCAGTGAACAATATGCGGTTGCGTGTACCATTTCTTACTAAAGGTTTTCTTGCATGCATAGAATGCATTGATTCCTTTCTTCATCCTCTCTTCCATATTCCGTCTCCAATTCTATTTGGAATCGAATATGACGCCCAGAAACTTGGCTTCCGAGGAGAGTTGGAGGACACTATCTTTACGTTTTGGTGGTTTTCAAATAGGTAGTTTATATTTTCTTGTGAACAGGACCAATTCTGTCTTACGGGGGTTTACCGTAAGACCGTTGTCCTCTGCCCATCTTGATATATCTGTCAAAGCAGAGCTCATGACATCACTGACCTTTTGTAGGAACTTTCCTTTTCTCAGCAAGACTATGTCGTCTGCGTACGCTACCGTTTTAATACCTTTGTTGACGAGAGATTTGAGGATTTTGTGTAGAGAAATGTTATAAAGCAGAGGTGACAATACTCCCCCCTGTGGTGTACCTATGTGAACTGTTCTCCTGATGGAAAAGTCCCCTGCTGCTGTTTAGCATTGTCTGTATCCAGTTCGTCAGAAATATATCATTGCCAGATTCCCCTAAAGAGGAAGTAATGGATTTATTTTCTGATAATTTATTCAATTATTGAGTGGAGAAAATACTTCCTATAGCCAAGGCATGAGAGAGTTACGATCCCAGCTTAATATGTCATACAAATTTAATTCGCACCTTTTCCATACCTTAAGCAATTTAGCAGGAAATCAGGTAGACAATTTTCCTAGAAATATTGTGAAAACAGGCTATTATAATGCTTATAATTGATTGAGTTCGTGTAAAATATGTACCTATGATTGTTCGTTAGTTCATCCCCAAGAATCGGTTTCGGATCTCAAATTGTTTCAATAAACGTGTAAACGAGATCTCAAATTACGAACATGACTGGACTTCACTCTAAAACGACTACGCTCTTCACCAGCCCTGCTGGCTCCGGTTTTGACCTGATTTGCTTGGCTGAGACCTAGTTGCGTGGGAACATTGAGGACTCCGATAGTTTACAGTTCCGAGTTCCTGGTTTTCTGTCGAGACCGATATTATCTTGATGAATTGTCGGGGGTGCTGTTCTCTGTACTGTTCATTGTGATATTCCCCTGTGAACGTCTTAAAACTGCTGTTCCTGACGATACAGAGCTACTGTGTATTGTTTCCAAGTTGTGTAACAAAAATATCTACGTTATCATCCTCAACATTCACGATGTGATTTTGTCGACGACTTATCGCTATCTGATGAACTTTTGGTATTATTATTGTTACCTCGAGAAACTCATAAACTCATAAACTAACGAAATCTCTTTTTCCTTTTTTGTCAACATATGATCTAGTAATGAGTTATGATGATCATGATTGAAAAATTAACCCCCCCCCCCCCCCCACCTTAAAGAAATGCAAAGAAAAAACACTGGATGTCCGCTCGATTTGGTGTTGACATTAATTTGTCAGATAGGTAAAGTGACTGGATAATTTGTCAGAAAACCATTTTTTAACCGACTTCCCAAAAACAAAGAGGTTCTAAGTTCGACATGTATTTTATTTTTGTAGTGGAGTGTTAAATATGAGGTAAGCAAACCGAAAAATATTTCATCCCTATTGTAACCTTCGAATATTTAGAGGCAAAAGTAGACCGCAATAAATGACGAGTTCCGTAATAAGTCCCAAATTACACGAGAGGAATTTTGCCCCATGACTCACGGCAATTCTTTTCTGTGCAAAAGTAGAAAAACCCTCGGAGTGGACGAGTTCTACGAGAGGGGCTTTGATTGACGATAAAAAACCGGTTCATTAAGTGTTTTGCAATACTTAATCAATCTGACACCAACAATTTTTCGAACCCTTATGAGGAAGTTACGAAAATGAACAAAAGCAAATCAGGAAAAACTCAAGCAAGAACCCTACGATTCGTGATTGACACTCACAGATGACTACATTCCTACCTCACTTCTCTCACCAGGAAGAAACAGGTTTTCATCACTCATGGGGTAAAATACCTCTCGTGTAATTTAGGACTAACGAAGCAGTTGTTTGGTTTGTTTAATTTGCACCGACTTCCAAATGTCGCAATAGATATAAAATTAAAAATTATTTTAAGCTTTTTAGTGCTTTTTGTGAAGTCGGTTTAAATTTTTTTTTAAAAACTATTTTTTCAAATAAATAAAAGATGTGATAGCATCATTGACACAATTCTTAGTCGTGATAAGTGAAAAAGTTATATAAAAGCTTCTTTAAAAAAGTAAATGTTCATCAACAGAACCTCTTTGTTTACGATAAATTTTGCATGTCGTTTACATTGCTTAGTTCTCTCGGTAGTAGAGACATATTTGGAGGCATACGCAAAACGTTTTAAATTGCAAAATTAATTTAAATTATAAAGTAGAGCAAAAGTTATATTAAATTAATAGTTTTATTTGAATATATTTTTAAAACATCAAATTTAAAATATAACCGAAATGAGTTATTATTATTAGAGAATGGATCAAGGACTATCAGCATCCTTAGGTACTTTGACCAAGTTGATCTTTTGTGACCTGATCCAGGTTCAGTATTAAGCTACCCAGCCAATCTTAAGTTCTTTAATTAGACCTAAAATTTCTTTGGGGGCTGCCTTAACTATATCTGATGGTGATGGGAAAGCCCCACCAATATGTCTGAGCCTGATACGGCCGAAAGCCTCGCAGTGACAGAGGATGTATTCCCTTGTCTCTTCCTCTTCCAAACACAACCGACAGGTGTCGTCTTCAGGCAGCCCTAACCGAAATGAGTTAGACCCTCTTGAAAAGAAGCAAATTTTACTACTTTCATATTCAAAACGCACACATAGCTTAGGCTCTACCACATATAGAAAAATACTTTCCAGGTGATGTCCTTTCCTTTTGCATTTTTTTATGAAACATATGTGAAAAAAAAAACAAATCAGTGATGTGTTGTCTAATTATATCAACGCAAAGCTACCGTTAATTAAAAATAATATAATTAATTTTGTTTTGTAAATTCTGCACTTAGTTTCTAAAAGAATTCAGTACCAATCGAAAGTACAAAGCCTAAGAAACAAGAAAAAGTTAGGTTGTCTATCTCTTAGTGCTCTCTGTTGCCGGGTTGTCAGGTATAAACAGGTGAGTTGGTATTTTAAATTTACACTCATCTGTTTTCTTATTGAAATATATATTAAAATAAAGATAGTTTTTCTGCCAACACGGTGGTATTAGGTTGCCTAAGCAAACTGTGGATGCGGTCGATTAATGTTTTGATTTTTAATGGATTTGTTTTTTCTTGCTTACGTGGATTTGTTTGAGTATGGAAGGTGAGCAAGGTGAGAACTATGATAAACATATTGAGTGCTAATATGCCGGGTCTCAACATCTGCTCTCTCGCTGCTAGAAGTATCAGATCGAAAATGGATGAGTTGAGGGAAATGTTTTCGGGTACTGGACTTCACGCGATCGTTATCAGTGAGTCGTGGATTACACCCAGTGTACCTTCTGCATTTGTTGCGATACCTGGTTTCAGGCTATTCCGCTGTGATAGGGAGGCAAGGGCAGGTGGGAGTCGCAATTTATGTTCGAGAGTGCTTCACGTCCAGATTCCTAAGTAGCTCGCACTCCGGTGCTTTGGAATTTATCTGTATCAAGGTGAATACCGAACTTGAAAAATGCGTGCTGTGCTCTGTGTACTGTCCACCTAATCTATTTAAGGTTGACAATGTTGTTGATTTTGAAGTTTCCTTATCCGCGCTCTCTCATAGGTATTCCAACATTATTATGGCAGGCGACTTTAATGTCAATATCCTTAGTAACAAAAATAAATCAGAAGACTTCCTGACTCTTGCTCATTCGCTGCATCTTCGAGTGATTAATGATTCTCCAACATACTTTAATACTGCTTCTCCCTCTCAATTGGATCTTTTACTAACCACTGATTCTGCAAGTCATTCTCAACTCTCCCCCCCCCTCCCCCCCCTGCAATCCTTGATCACGACATGCTACTCCTTAAATATAAATTAGGCATACCTAATCAATCAACTCCTTTTCTTCTAGAATAGCCTTAACGAAGGTACAATAGGGAATTTTTTTATGTTAGGGTCGTCGAACTCTTTATTAAAACCAAGGGACGCGTTAGCTTTGTTTACAAGAGAATCTAAGTGGTCCTCAAAGGAAAAATGGGTATCCAGTATGACCCCTAAATCCCTGATATTGTCAAGTCGGGTTAATAAGCTACCATCAATAAAAAAATTGAAGTGCAGAGGAGACCTTTTGCGCGAAAAGGACATAGTGGTACATTTGAGGATGTCCAGAGGGAGGTACATCATTTATGAGAACGTCTAAGTCAGAATTTAAAAGTGAACAATCCTGTTCATTAACAACAGTACGAAACATTTTGGCGTCGTCAGCGTAGCAAGGAATTCTCGAGTGATGAAGGATCGTTGATACATCATTAATGTAAATGATAAAAACCAACGGCCCAAAATGACTACCCTGTGGCACCCCTGAGGTAATAGGTCTTTTATTAGAGCGCACCACGAAACAAAACGCACTGTGTACAATCAGACAAATACGAGAACATCCAATCTACAAAAACCGAAGGAAAACCTAAAGCATGCACTTATGGATGAGAATTCTATGTTTGATTCTGCCGAAAACTGAAATCAATAAAGATGCAATCCATGACTCAATGGTGGAAACGCAGTACTTGGAGAATTCTAATAAGTTGGTCGTAGTGAATTTGCCCTTTATAAGGCCATGTTGAAACAAGTCCAGAAAGGGTTTACAGTGAAATTGAAACACATCGCAAACTAAAGATTCAAAAACCTTCGCAATACAATATAAATTAGTTCATTGTGTCACACTTATTGCCCTTTTAATAAGCTTTCAGAGAGGAGGCTGGGAAAGCATCTCGGCCGCTCGATAAGCTATTGGCCAAATTCGAGATGTGCTTTAAGATTGTAGCTTCGTCAAATGACTTTCTTTAGTTGAAGAGAAGTCGATGGGGGTCAAGTAAGTAAAATTCTTATCACTAATATCACAGTCATAATCTGAGAAAGCTGTTTTAAAAATGTCACTGAAGAGGTTGGAAATAACAAGGGGTCACCATTCTGAGAGCTCTGCAGGTGCAATGTAAAAGGATATTCGTCACAGTTACACTTAGAGTTAACGGACCTCCAAAACTGCTTGGGGCCACTGCGCAAAGGTAACCTAATTTACTTGGATGCAATGAAATACTGTATGACGACTCTAAACAAACCATAAATTGATTTCGTAAATTAGAATAAGATAAGTAATCAGCATCACTCCGAGAGAAACAGAACCTCTTCCAAGCCTAATCTTTGAAGTTCTTGATGTGTTTAACAGAACTGTTCAGCCATGGTTGAAAATTATGGTGATCTTTAGATTTAGAAGTAGGACCAGATTGAAAAAAGCAAACTGCCAAATTGTCGTAAAAATGAAATACTGCTTTATCGACGTCGCGTTCCCCAAGAACATTTGGAAAGCAGTTCATTAAGTATCGAAAAATCACCCTTGACCCTTGAAAGCTATAACAGTAAGCGCGGAATTATGACCAGTTTCAGAAACAATGGGCGACAAGCATCTTCTCACTACTGTACCACAGTATTCGGCTGAGAAAAAAGTCAGCAACATCATAAATCGAGCACGGAATGTCACGTCGATCAGCACACAAGACTCCACCTCCCACAGGAGCGTCCAAAGCGAAAAGATTTCTATCACGATGGGAAATCAGAAACTTAAACAGTTCTACGTCAGATATTCTACCACACAACCAAGTTTCATTCATGCAGACCACGTCGAATCGAAGCACGAATCTGTCGAACCTATAAATAGTCGAGTCAACTTTGAGCGAAGTCCTGTAACGTTGGCTTGGCGTAGTAGAACGATAGTTCGCTGTCGAGATTTTTGAAGTGGCCCCAGAGTCGCGTCGAGTGTTCGGGATAAATTCACGAACAATAAAGTTAATCGGCCAAATGTCAGGTGAAACAACTGCGTCAAACAAGTCTTTAGGTAAGAGAATCTTAAATGATGATAAAAAGGAACAGCCGTCGTGGAGCCTGTCAACCGGTGGCTCCGCGCATCCTTAACATCCAACGAAGACCTACACAGACTTACAGGCTAAGACACCAGTATTCCCAGACGAAAGTGGAAAAAGAAAAGAGCCAAATAACTTCGCACAACAGGCGCACAGTTGAAAGCGTTGGCATAGAACCGAACCATGTGGAGAGTCGATGTAATAGACTCCCTATGCCCCACAACGATCATCAAACTTTCGTTTCAACAAATTGATTCCTTCACGGTTTTGAGGATTTCTTTAAGAATAAAACTTTTATTTTGGTTTTAACTGATTCGAGTTTTAGAAATGTTTATCTTATCCTAATATTGGAGTTGCTGTAAAGAATTTAATATTGAAAATATATACTAAAACTACAAATTAAAGATACATAATCCAAAATTCACAGCAGTTAGTTTTAAACTTCAATACAATATTTCCAATACCATTATAAGTTCAACCTATGATGTATTAAATACTATATTATATTTATCAACAATAGCATTGTGGAAACAGGGATGGAAGCAAATTACAAAAATTGTAGCTATTTGGCAAATTAAAAACAATGTTCAATTTTTTAAATTACTTTAATAAACAAATTTTATAAAACAATTACGTAAAAAAACAATAAGGATAATGTACAGATTATATAGATATATATATATAAAAATACGTCTACAATTACAGTATAAATTTTTTTCTAGAAGCTAATTACATGCTAAGCTAAAAGTATTCTATTCACCAACAAAATGGGGGAGAATTTGTAAGTATGTAATAATAAAAATATCCTTTTAAGTTTCAAATTAAGCAGCCAATTAATTTCTAATGGAGAAAAATAAATAATTTCAATTTGTTTATTATGTATTTTGACATGTTTGTATGGAAACAATATTATTACAGAAAGCGAAAAATTAATTTCGAATAGCTCAAAATTTCATTATAGTAAATCGTTAAGTTGTGCAAGAAGACCTGGCGAATTGATCATTTATATTGAAGTGTTTGTAAATATTTAAATAATTGTTTAAGGGTTTTATTTAAAATATAAACTTTTAGTTTCAGTTTTGCATTTTACAATGTAGGAATGAACATTTAGTTGATGCGGAAATTATATAAATAAGAAAGATCAGTATCCAATTAATATATAACCTCGAATTCATTAAATTTATAATGCAGTGTTTAATAATAAAATAAAATGAACTAAAAGTGTTTAAAAACTTTAGACAGCTTTACCCATTCAGAGTTGATTTTGGACCACTCAGCTGTGGCCAGTATTTTATTTATTTTTTCAAAATATGTAATGAATATGAAGTCAAAGTTACCAGAAATAAAAAAGTTACGTACAGCTAAAGCCACTTTTTTCTTTTTTCCCAGACTTTTCCCGGTTTTTATTTGAGTTGTGTTTTCCCCTTACTTTACGGTGTATGGTGTCAGGCGCGAATATGGTTCGGGGAAAGGGGATTAGAATCTGACATTTGAAAAATATTGTTGTTTCAAATTCAATTCGCACATTTGTCCTTTACGGGCCCCCTTGTTAAGTGATTCCCTGATTTCACTGAAAATTCCCCGACATTTTCCTGACTATTAAATCGCCTGACTTTTCCCGGTTTTCTAGAAAGTGGCCACTCTGAATATTAATGTTTTATACCGGAAAAACAAACTTAAACTTTTAATCGCTTTGTTCTTGAAATTACTTCTTTCGAACGGGCGAGACAAAAGCCTCGAATACTAATGATTCGATTGTTTTGGCGTTTTTTCACAATTTAAGAGTAACTGTTTTTTTTTTTAATTTCTATTGCTTTTACACCTTAAAGTAAAAAATTTACTTAAAAAATCGATCTGCAACTTCAATTGACCGTAATTTTGCGAAAAATTTAAAAAACAGTTTAACGATTTTTAGATTTTTAAATTCAGATGAACTACACATCAAAGGTGGATTTTAAAGGACCTATACGCTAGAAATAATAATTTTTATATTTTGCCCTTTTTATTAAAAATTTATTAAAATATACTTCTTCATATTCTCATTATTTATTTATTATAAACAATGTTTTTTTTGGAGTTTTAGTGTTGTTCACCTTTTAAAGGGTTAAGCCATTCTAGAGGCCGAAAAAATTGGCTTTTTTAGGGATGTTTTTTCAGAAAAACTACAAAATAATTCGAGATTACAAAAAAGGGTGTTTATCATACATATCAGTAACTGTATACAATAATTTTTTTGAAGTGATTAATTGCAAAATGGCGACTGTGCAGAGGTCTTGCGATGACGTCTCAATTTTTCAAGGGTCCACGGCCGGACAAATATGCTCCTGTATTTTTTGAATTATGATGAAAATCAACTATGCAATATAAAAAAAAATTCTACGTACTTCTATAGACAAGGTATTTTTAAAAATACATTTAAAATTTCAAGTGAATCGGTTGAAACTTGTTTGAGTTATGTTTCCGGCCAACTTGAAAAATACAGTTTTGAGATTAACGCGTTAGAAGTTTTGAGTAGTAGAAAATCATGAATAATTTTGCAATATCTTTAATCTTAATATTCAAAAATCGAGTACTTAGAGATTTTTATCGGCCATAATCTTTTGGGACATCATTTTTGAGGTCTTAAGGGACCATTTAAAAAAAATAAAAAAGTCGATTTTTCGAAAATTCTAGAGTGGCCTAACCCCTTGATCAAGCAAGCAGAAAACAAATCATGGGTCAGACGACGTAGCCCTCGCGCCGAAAACTAGTTTAAATCCCATTTGACCACTTAACTCACAATTTAAGGGATCATGACTGAATTTAGACGATTCTCTAAATGATGTTTGTTTGTGTTGGAGTAGAAAATTATCATATAAAGCCATATTTGACCGTAGTTTTGGTAGTGTTTCTTTAAGGGGGCAGACCTAGTTAGAATTTTGAAAAAAAAATTTTGCATTTTCTCAAAGTAGAATATTTCAAAAGTATTCTTTGAAAATTTCAGACAAATCGGACCTTAATTTATGGAGATACATACAGTG